>BHFT01003820.1:0-52479 GCA_004320025.1 Laticauda laticaudata | reverse complement strand
GATTTGGGGTTTTCATGAGCTGTAAGCCATAATCATCACAATTATGACAAATCACAGCTTGAACTATCTTGCTTTGATATAATGAGTCTATCTCATATATTAGGTTCACCTTTAAATTTGCATTATTGAAATAAATGAACTTTTGCACGATATTCTAATTTTTTGAGTTTCACCTGTATATAACCAGGATGTGTATTCCCAGCTTTCTCCTGCTTTCTCACCTGGTGCTTTTACACAAGACCAAAGTTCTTCATGCAAGATTCCATGAAGAAGTTTGATTATAATCAGCTAACTAATATTTAACCAAAACAGTTAACCAAAACTATGGCTGGTTCTTGGACCCAGTGTTACAATATACCTCTATTCACATTTTTCTTTCAATTATGTGCGAGATATAAGGGAATAATTTATTTAAGAAACATTGATATTTGTATATTTTAATTTAATTTTAATAATTGTGATCATTCCAAAAAGATTTTTTCCCATTCAAGAAGAGCATGCCTATTCATTCAGAAAATTGCTTTTCAGCTGTAATGTTCAGAAACTATAATTATTAATTTCTACCCCATATTTGTTGCAGATGTGGCCAATTTTTGCATAATTTACCTTAATTGTTAAAGAGTTTAGAACTAAATTAAGGCATGCTAAAGCAGTTTATCTGCAAGAGAGAAAAATGTGCAAATGTTGAAATAAGGCCACCTCTGTAGCCAAGATACTATTAATATCACCATAGAAGAGAATTGTAATAAGTGATAGGTATTCAAGGCTTTGTTTGGTTGAAAAAAATATCTGTTTTCTTCATTTGTTCTCTTCGTAAAACCAGACCTGCAAGCCCTCTGAACCTATGACTGAATGTCTTGATGCGAACATTGCTGATGTGATGGACAACTCAGCAACATGGAATGAGGAGCTGGAAAATGAGCTTTTAAAAGGTAAATTCATATCTCTGCTCCCCATTGTACATGATCTGCGAACTCTGGGTATGAAAGTGATACAACTGTATAAAACATTCATATATACAGCTAATCCTCACTTAATGGCAGTAATTGGGACCGGAATGTCTCCTACTAAGTAACTTGGTCAGAAAATGCAATGTCACATGAATTTAGCACTTAGCAACAGAAATTCAGCACTTTTATAATGCCTTGGTAAGACTACAGTTGGAACACCACATCCAGCTTTGGTTGCCGCAATGTAAAAAAGATGTTGAGATTATAGAAAGAGTACAGAGAAGAGCAACAAAGATGATTAGAGGACTGGAGGCTAAAACATACAAAGAATGGTTGCTGGAATTGGGTATGTCTAGTTTGATGAAAAGAAGGACCAGGGGTGACATGATAAGCAATGTTCCAATATCTCAGGAGCTGCCACAAAGAAGAGGGAGTCAAGCTCCAAAGCAGCTAAGGGCAGAACAAGAAGCAATGGATAGAAACTAATCAAGGAGAAAAGCAACTTAGAACTAAGAAGAAATTTCCTGACAATTGGAACAATTAATCAGTGGAACAACTTGCCTCCAGAAGTTGTGAATGCTCCAACACCGGAAAGTTTTAAGAAAAGATTGGACAACCATTTGTGTGAAATGGTGTAGGGTTTCCTGCCTGAGCAGAGAGTTGGACTAGAAGACCTTCAAGGTTCCTTTCCAACTCTGTTATTTTATTCTATTCTATTCGCCATTGTTAAGTGTGGGCCATAAAACAAGGGTGTCACATGATAGTTTTAATACTTAATGCAGTTGTGATGTCCTGCTGGCTTCCCATTCATTTTAGGAAGTTTGCAAAGGAGGTTGCAAATGGTGACATGTGGCTACAGGATACCATGACATAATTGTGTGCCAATGTTGAGTGCCTGATTTGTGATCATGTGATTGCAGGGATGCTATGACACTTAAGTGTGAGGACTAGTCATAATTTCCCTTTGTTCAGCATCATAAGTTTGAACAATTGCTGAATAAGCAGTTGTTAAACAAGGACCACCTGTAATGCCACTGTGACCTAAGCTGGTGCTCTCTGAATGAGTTAAATGTCAGTTCCCAGTCAGTCTACTGGCAATGCTTTCCAAGAATTCTGGGAGTTGAAGTAAATGTGTGTATAAGACAATAGCCTGGGGCATACTGCCCTGTAGTTTCACCAAGATCCTAGGACTGGAGTGGAGTAATAAATGAATGAGATAATCACATAATGAGTTTATTACCTTCCAATTTATCTATAACCCGTCCTGTTTACCTTCAGGCATTAACACAGTCTCCCCAGACAAGAACTGACACTCATCAAATATTTTGAGTATTTCCTTTGGTTAGCTACAGTGGCACTACTGTTGCTGTCTGGGGGACATTAATTGAGTCTCGTTGTCCAGGAAGACTCTCAAGCAACCCACCACCAAGCAACATACAGTTAATTATTTTAGTGTTATTTGAAAAGACTGCATTGAATTATAAGGCTGAAACCAGTAGAGAATAAAAGATGGTCCTTGAGACATAGTTCATCTTCTTTCTTGCCATCCCAGTGGGATAACTGGCTCTCCTTCCTCAAAGCTTCATCTACCTGCTATTTAACCTTATGTAGTACATTCTGTACTCATTACCCACAGGGTAAAAACAGGAAAAGCACTCCCTAAAAGCAAATGGAGAAGATCAGAAACTCCAGGACTCTCTCAAACTTTCTGATGTTTCTCCTTAATCTTTTTCTCCAATATTCAAGTATTCTTATTTTTCCTCACAGAGCAGAGACAACAAAATTACTCACCCCTTGGCTGGTCATGTTTCCAGATCTTGAGCCCACACAGCAATGTTTCTCAACCTTAACAACTTTAAGATACGTGGATTTCAACACCTTCAAAGCTAGCTGGGGAATTCAAGGCTAGATAGGGAATTCTGGAGGTTGAAACCCACACACCTTAAGGTTACCTAGGTGGAGAAACACTGCCATAGAGAGTATGGCAGAGGATAAGGTGATGTCACCAGAGTATGCATTTCTTTTGGGGCTTGAAGATAAGGGGTAAAATAAATGTTTTAAATCCAATTAATGGAGAAACCATGCCCAGTTTGAACCTTAATTTGCACTGAAAAACACATAAAATTTCACTGACAGTATTGTCAGGTTGTTGCTGAATTTCGGTGGTGTGATTAGATGGTGCTTCAGAGGTCACCGTAAGTCATTGTAGGAGAGTTAGAACTTTGCTCCTTTAAAGTGTTTATTTTTTTACCTTGGTTAAATAATTGATACGAAAAAGATTATTTTTCCCTTAAGTGAACTAAGGAATGGTAGATGCAGGCTAACACACGCAGCACCAAAAATAATGATTTACACCTTGTATCCCCAAGGTGAAAATACTTTGCAAATTAATCTCCCCACATTCTTGGCAGTTAGAAAATGTTCTTGAAATGAAATTAATTTAATGTTTCACCCAAAGGAATAGCCAGCAAGCAAGTATATTGTATGTCAGGATGCCAGTTAATTCAGTTATGAATTCTGCGATCTGCTTTCAATGTGCCACAGCAAGAACATTAGCTGTAAATTCAGATTAGAGAAAAATCAGTAACATATGGGACAACATTCATGCAATCTAATGTACTAATTTTGTTATATTTTCTGTGATTTTAACCTGTTTTAACTTGTAAGAAAATTGCATTTCAATAAAAACAACAAAAGCCTCATAGAATGAGAGAAATAATATTGTGTTTAAGAAATACCTGATAGTGTGTATCAAAAACTTTGAAGTACATCTGTTGTTATGTGTCTTGATTAAGATAGAGATATATAGGGGATTTTATTTTATGTAGAACAATAATTCATAGCAGGTTGATTTACCTTTGTCAATGTTGAAAAATAAAATTAATTCATTCCTTCTTCTCTGTTCACTAGTTTTGGACAGTCTGGATAACCAGCTGGCAAAAGAACAATCTCAAGATACAGTGAATACAAGAACTCCTACCAACTATGGCTCTACAGCACCAGAAATCCATCATTCCACTGTTGTACAACCAAATTTCCTTGGAGAAGTACAGAGAAATGACCAGAACTTATTTTTCTCAGACAGCACAAGGATACTAAGAGCCAGAGATAAATACAAAACTCTCTTCACACCAAGGAGGCTTTATGATAACTATAAAATGCAGCATCACCCAGAAAAATACACATATGGGGATTTGTATGATGAAAGATCTTCTGTTTTGAAGAGAGGATATTCTACTTGTTCTCTTGGACATTCTTCAGAAGATAGGTTGGCATTTCCATCAGGATCTTACAGCAGTGGATTTGGTCCTAAGAACTTCATGTCCAAGAATAAAATGGGCAGAAGTTACTCTTTGTCTTGCCTTACAAGGCGTTCATCTTTGATGTCTGCTGATGGGTTTTCCACTGGTACCTTACAGCATGATTTTGAAAACAATATGGACTTCACAAAAGTCAACTTCCACCATCATTCCAGACGGATTCCTCTTTCATCCATTGTATGGAATATGCCACAGTCTTCTAGACATTCAGTACATCCAAACAGACTTCGTAGAACACAGTCATTAATAGAATTTAACTCAGTGTTTGAGGAGAGACATCCTTGTTCTCCAGAGGAAAATTCAAGTTATAAATTTTATAGATCAAAAATGAATTGCAGGCAAGCAGTACCAAACAAGACCCATCCTTTATTCACTGAGAGACGAATAGACCCTCTGTGTTTCAACAGTGGGGAGAATTATGTGTTACATCCATTGAAAAATGTTTCCAAACCATGCTACAGATACCCATCATTTCGTGGTAAAATGAATCTGCCCACAAACAATCTTCCTTTTGGAAGAATGGAAGAGTATCTTTTTAGACGTAATAATCATCAGTATTTCAGTGATGCTAACCATGTCCCTGATATAAACTTTGAACAGCTGATTGACCAGCGAAATGACTATGGGGAAAAAAAAGATGTGTGGCAAAGTGAACACATGCGAGACTGTGCCTCAGAATACACAAAGAGTAGGGACCATCCAGGAAGAGGAAGTCACAAATTGTTTGCAAAGTGTTCAAAAGGCATGCAGAAAGGTCCAACTTATGTCTCAGCTGCTTCGGATAATCAAACTGAATATGCAGTGCCAAGTCAAAGTCACGTTAGTGGAGATAGACAAACTCCTTCAAAAACATTTGTTAAACCCTTTCAAATGAAGAAAAACTCTAAAATGCATGGCATGGAAGAGATGAATGGTGCTGATCAGTCAGACAAAGTGGATAGCATGGACAGAAAAAAGACAACATTAATTCAAGCGTTTGGACAAATAAAAACAAATAATCCAACAGAATGTCATATGTCTCCTTCTACAGTCTCTTCTCAAGCTACCCCTCCTATGAGTGTATCCCTCCATCCACCTTTTATATTAAATTCAAAAAGGCAAGCCAAGGCAAATTCCTTAAGACACATTGAAAACATTTGTTTATCAAATATTCACATTAATAATGGCCAAAGAAATGAAGACAACAGCACTGAAAGCAACAGTGCAAAGCAACTGTGCCCCCCACACCTGATTGCTAATCCTTCAAAGCTATCAATTCTTCAAAGTAACCCTCAAGAGGAACACCAGTTGGAAACTTGGAAAGCCTTTAACCCTGATAAGATGTTGAACCCTGTTTTTATTGAAGACCCCAAAGTACTTCCAAACAATGATTTCCCACTTTCTTATGCTGAAACACTCCATAAACCAAATAGATTTGTTAGATATTCGGCTAGTAATAGCATTTGTGGCTCACCCAACAGCAGCCCTCTGAAATCTCCTAAAACGCCTAAGACATTATATAAAAAATCAGTTAGTATTGATGGCAGTGATCTCTCTAAAAAACACATTCCTTTCAAAACTAAGAAGATGGGGGAGGATAGCTTAGAAGATCATGTATCAAACAGACTTGGGAATATTTATTCAAATAAGGGAGATAAGAGGTCTTTGTTCAGCTCATCCTGCTCATCCTTAAACATATCATCCAAAGAAATGGCTGAAGAAAAAAACAAACAAATTAAAAAGTACCATGTGCATTTAATTCAAGCTCCTAACTGCCCTTCAGGGAGTACTAATGTAATTGGCAGCAAGCGGAAAAAAAGAGCTGAGATGCTTAGTCCAGAGAAAGCAATTTGTCTTTCTCCTGAAAAGGAAGAAGCAGAAAATCCTTTAAAGCAATATAAAACTACCAGCACACTGACAGTAAGCATAGATGAAGATAATGTAAAATACCATGAACTAATTTCAGTTTATTATACTTTACCACAGAAACATTCAAAAACTTTGCGCGATGTCTTCCTGGGAGATACCAAAAAGGCAGATTCATTCTCATCTCCAGAAAAATCCGAGACCCCTCAAAAGCAGTATGAAGTTCATGTTGGTATGACAACTGTTGCTTTTCCATCCAGCTTAGAAAAAGGAGAGAAGCTGATTTCCCCGAACAAAATACCTGCTCCTGATATACAACAGGATTCAAAAAATACAGGCAATCCTGTTAAAGTTCTCCAAGTTTCAAATCCCACTGTGGGAACAGCAGATATTTCTCAAGCACATTGTTCAATGAATAATAAAAAAGAAATAGTTGTATCTGGAACTGAAGAGCTGGGACTTGCAATTTCCAACAAGCCTCCTGCGGATGACCCCAAACCCAGCAGAAAAGAGGTTGAAACAGTTAACCCCAATATTTTGTCCAGCCTGCGTGTTGACAGACACTCTTCTCCATGGACAGAGACACCAAAACTTAATAAAAGCTTACATCTTAACTCATCGAATTCCAAAAGTATCTCTCTGGGGAATATTTCTGCAGTTTCTTCTGCAATAAATGGCCAAAAAGGGAATCCTGGTTGTAGTCAGCCATCTGTTGAAACATCAGCAAACATTCCTCCTTCCAATTTAATTGATGTTATCCAGAACGGAAAGCCCACTGCATATCCAGAAGTTGGCACCCGAATAAATGTCACTAAAGAAAAAATGAGAAATGCTGCAGAGATCAAAGAAAGGGCTCGTTATATATGCCGCATTATTTCTGAAAGGGGACATCGGTTTCCACCGAGAAATGAAGGTGTCCGAAATGAAACGTCCATTTCAACAACCAAGATGCATTCAGAGTCCCAGAATTTAACAGTGCCAAGGGATGCTGCTCCTTCAGCTAATGCAGTTCATCTAAAATGGAATGCGGTAGAATGCTCAAAGCCCCAACTGCAAGAGATGTCCCAAAATCCTGCACTCCACAAAGTTGGCACAAATTTACAGAGGTCTGAAAGAGTCTGTGTGGACAATGGGAACCTTAGCTCTAAAGATCAGCATTCTGGTCCTACCCAGGACTTGCCTGAGCATTTACTACCTGAAAGTAAGCTTGCGCTGGATGACCTTAAAAATAAAGTTAATGACTTAGAAAAAAGGAAAAATAGGTCTTCAGTTAAAAACAAACTGGCAGCCATGTGCAGATCAAGTCGAAAGTTTTCTAATAAGAAAAGCTCATGTCCCAAACCACATGTAAGTTGCATATTTTCACAAAATGATGTACTTCCATTAGAGAAGAGTAGCCACCATCCACTGTTGATTTCGCCCGATGATTCCCAGCAAACAGGGAATGAGAATCAGAATCAGGTTTCTCTACCTGGTGAATTTGATATTCCAAAGCTGAGTAAAGTGGAAACTAAGAAATTGCAAGCTAATGAAGATAGGAGGCCTTTGACAAACTTGTGCAACCAGAAAAGAGAACATTCAGGGCAAAGTGATAAAAATATAAAGGCCATCCAAAATTCTAGCATCCTATTTTCAAAATCAATTATGCCTGTGCTAAACAACAATTTACAGACAGGTAGCAAAGTTGTAGAAAATAACAACCATCCCATTTTCTCCAAATGTGCAGGAATGGATGCTTACCCCCCAAAAAGAGGTCACTGTAAAATTGATGAACTTTCATCTTTTCCACTTCTATCTGATAAACATGCATACATTAAAAATAATTCAAAGGCAAATATCTGTCCACTGCAAAAATTGACTTCTCAAGTAGAACATGATGATTATCAAGATAATGAGCAGTCAAACATCTTTAAAAATATAAACCAATCCTGTGCCAAGCCAGTTCCAAACCTCAGCAAACGACATTTTTCTGAAAGTTCCTACACACAAAAACTCCACGATTCTTTGCCCCCCAAAAACAACCTGACACAGCCCGGATACAGTCGGAAGTTTAACTCCTACTCTGAACTGTTGACCTGTGATGAAAATGAGAACTGGGACACATACAATGAGAATAATAGGAACTTCGGCTCACGACGTATCATGTACCCCTCAATTGAATTTGGTATTTTTGGGAAAGAACAGCAGCAGGCTTTCTTGGATAACATAAAGAGGTCACTCACAGAAGGACGGTTGTGGAATCCGTGTCTTTTAAAGAACTCCAGGTCTATTAAAAGGGAAGATGGGTACTCCTTACGTGGGTTGGACCTCTTGAAATCAAATGCTACAGAAGAACAGTTCCCAAATGAACCTTTCGATTTCCACAAAGAAGCCTCTGCATATTCTTCAGATTCTGACTCTGACACCACCACAGATGATGAATATTATCTGCATGAGTATGAGAAGGAATCAGAACTATGAGGAGTTCAACAAATGTAGAAAGCAACTACCTACTAGCTGACTTATGGGCTGATAGCTTATGAAAGAATAGAGACTGGAAACCTGACTAGCTTTTTATAAATGCACTAATCTGAATTCAGATACTAAATGGACATATTGTAATGATCTAGTCTTCCACAATTCTGGCTTTTCTTAAATATGTGGGCTCCTGGAATTCTAAGAAATTCTTGGAATTAAGGTCCACATATCTGGGTAATGCTCAAGTTATAGAAACTCTGTGGAGATGTAATATATTTGGTTTTAGGGTATGGTGCTGTATGAACTCAAGTCACTGTGGTTTATAAACTCTGGTGTGCTTTTTGTATGTTGCTTAAATTCAACCAATCATGGTTTATTCAATAAACCATGGTGAAGCAAACCGTAACTTAAGAGTTATGTGAACTTAGCCATTATAGTGGTCAGCTCAAAAATCAGAATTTTTTTAAAATGGTAAAATCACCCTACATCTGAATCTCTAATGGCACTAAAGGCATTGTCCTATTGGTTCTCAAATAGGTGTGCCTGCTTTTTCAGAGCAGGGTCTCTTGTACCAATCAACTTTGATACATAATCATAACACGGCTGCTTTATCAGCAATTGAATGTTTGCATTCAATACATTCATGGTCTTTCTGTGTTTCAACAAATCTAAAACTTCTGAATTTTAGGGGGGAAAGGGAAGATTCAGAATATGTGTATATTTAATAGCCTGAAGGAAAATATATTTATTTAATTGGAAAAATGTGTGTTATATTAAAAATCTCATTAAAATGAAAACAGCTACTTCAATGAGATAGCTATCCTTAAGCTTTAAAGCATACTGAAGCTATTGCAAGAGACTCTCATTCAAAGCAATGAAATTTTAAAATGCTACATGTTCACTGATTTCCACTTTGGTTTTTAAAATCAGTCTATTAACAGAATGTACAAAATTGGTTATTCTGAAATGCTTAATACTTCATTAAAGAAGTATGTATGAACTGAATGTGCAGTAGACTTTTAAATATTTGTTTAGTATGGCAGTTAGACTTGAAAGTACTTCTAAAGTATATATTTATATTTTAGTTCATGTAAATGAAACCATTCTAGTAAGATTCTAATAAATGGTCTGTTCAGGTGAAAATATGTTCCTTAAATGTGAATTACTTTGAAAAAAAATCTGTGCATTAATTGTGCATAAGGCCCAATTAAGTTGTACAGCTTTTTGTATTGGAAAAAGATTTTTAAACTTGTAAAGTTTATGGAAGTTCTTTTTTTAGTGAAAATGCTTCTATGTGTCAAGTTTGGAGGACAGTCAAAAAGTCATGCATGTGTATATGTTTACACACATACAAAACTGTTCTTTAGTATTTTCTTTCTGTGCTTTGACTTTATGCCTTTTGTTCTCTTGTACATTGTAAATATGTTGTTTGTTTTGAGATCAATTTTCAGGCCGTATTTTACTCTGATGAATTTCTGGCGTTTTTACAGTACGCTACTCTACTGTACAAACAAAACTGTCATTCCACTGAAGAACAAAAATCCTTCAATGCAACCTGATCTCATTAATGCCAACAACTGTTTGGTAATTGCTCGCATGGGCAGGTACAATCTCTGTTATAGAGTAAGTCAAGTTCAGATGGGAAAGGTCAATCTATGGCAACTGAACCACCCATTCCAAAGTCCAACTAGAACAACATTACAGGGTTGAAACTGAGGAGCAGATGGTATCAAAAACATGTTAACTCCAGGGTTGGTGTATTTTCTCCCTTGTTTAAAGAATAGGAATCCAGATAATTCCAAATCTCCTGATTTGCCTTCCAAAATATGTGAATTTCATTGGGGTTTTCAAACACTTTTGGACTCTTAAGACTGATTTGGTTGGTGGCATTTTCCAAACCATTTCTCCATTGTTTACTAGAAAATCTATTTCAGAGTGAATGGCAGTAGATAAGTCCAAAGTATGAAAAAGTCCCACTCTTATTATGAGCACTATATAAGAAGCTCCTACAGTTTCATAAGAGTTTTGTCTGTAAAACAAGGCAACAGACAGCAGTCCTATATTGGCACTATATTGACACTGTGCATTTAGTTATAGTTTAGTAGTTTGTCCCCAGAAATTTGGTGTTCTTCTATCTTACATTGACCACCCATGTTTAATGCAAGTTTTCCCCAGTCCTTGAATCTTGAAATGCGATGGGACTATAGCTCCCAGAATTCCTTGCCAGCATATTGTGATGCAAGCACATTTAGATGTCACTAGGGAAAACTCTTTTTTTTTTCATTTGAAATAAGCTATTAATATTGACTACCAGTATTTTTAAATAAATGGACTATATTTATGACTGACTCACAAAGTGATTTTTTTGTTTGTGTTCTGCTTTCATTCTAAATGCGTAATAAACACTTAATTTTCAGGGCAGACATGCCTGAATGAACTGTTTGCAATTGTGACATCAAAAGTGGCTTCAAGTGTTTAGAGTAAATTATTTTGTTATTACAAGATGTCATCTTCTCTTGGCTTTACGTAATGTTTCTAATATGTAAGAAAGATAAGTATGGAACATGTAAAAAAAAAAACCACAGAGCTGCAGATAATTATCCCTATAGAACTTTAAATGGAATATACTTGGATATATCTCTAACAAACTCTAAGCAGGAAGCAATACATTAGATAAGTACCAACAGTTATAAACGAAGTTAAGATGGAATTTGATAAAGGAGAATATTTGTAGCTCAAGGTTGAAATGAGGGGTCCTTGGTACTTTCTGAGTTTGGTTTTTGCAGACCACTGGTAATGTCACCTAGCTTAGGTCATGAAACGTCTGCAAGAAAGCAACCAGATTCATAGAGGACTATTCATAGAGGACTCCACATAGTCAAATATTCTGGGCATTGAAACATGCTCCCACAATTTAGCCATTCTTTCAAAGAATGAAACTGCATTGCTCAAGTCTTTCACCCAAGTGGATGGAATATTATTCCAATGGAAGTGTTCTTTTTCATCCTTTCCATAGTGTTAGGAACAAGGCCTCATTCCGGCTCAATTTACACAATTGTGCCCAGAAGTTATGCTCAAAGACAGCACATGAGTGCAAACACCCCTCCAGCCCATTTACAAGTTCCAGCAACATAATAAACAGCAGCTATGGAACTGCAGTATTCATTACAAAACACAACTTATAAAGATAGCCCTTAGCTTACAATCAGTTGTTTAATGATGGTTCAAAGTTACACGGCCTTGGAAACGGTGCTTTCAGCCCGTAAAGGGCTTCCAGCCATTTGTAAAACGTAACCACTTTGGGGCCCTTGGCAACTGGCTGGCATTTACAGCTGTTTGCAGCATCCTGCAGTCAACCATGAGGTATGACTTTCTTTGCCAATATCTGGCAAAAAAAACGCCCATATCGGAAAATGGATTTGCTTAAGATCTGCATAGTTCAGACTTACTGTGATTCGCATAACAACCACAAAAACAATTTTTAAAAATCAGGTTGTCACATGGGTGTCTCGACTTACGACTGCAACTACTTAACAATCAAAATTCTAGTCCCAATTGAGGTCGTATGTCAAGAACAGCATTCAGATATCTCCTCTGTAGTAAAGGATATTGAGAGTATTTCAACAGCAGATCTACGCTGTGAATCCCATTTCTCTTACTGCAGCCCATAAGATCTTCCCATTCATTCCAGATACATTACTAATGTTTTTTCTATATTGGCAATGCAAACTATAACTTGCAGCAAAGTATAAAGTACTCAACACAAGACAAATTTCTGTTTGCAACCTTTTGAGAAGCAAAATCATTGGGGAAGGGAGATTCACTTGACAACCTTGTTACTAACTTGACAACTGCAGTGATTCACTTAATGACTGGCATGAAAAGGCAAAACTCACTTAACAGATGTCTTGCTTAAGAACAGAAATTTTGTGCTCAATCGTGGATATGGTTGATCAAGAAGCAACAGATCACATCTCCCTGCACTCCACCCAGCCCTCCTCATGTGTCCTTAGATTTTAATGTTTGGTTTTATCTTATCTATATTTTAATGTATATGTATAGCTACCTATTTATGACTAAGCCGCCCAGAGTTACCTTATGGCAGGAGTGTCAAACTTGTATTGTCATGGCGGCATCACGTGACTTATCAGGACTTTTTTCCCCTTCGCTAATCTGGGTGTGGTCGTGGCCAGCATGGGACACATCTGGCCTACAGGCAAGGAGTTTGATAGCCCTGCCCTATGGTAGGATGGGTGGCCAATACGTTTTACCAATCAATCAACAGTGCTCATAAGTTGAAAGCTAACTGTACTATATTCTGCAGGCAATACAATAGCAGCTTTTATTTCTGCTCTTGCACCAAATCCATTTTTTAAACTTCAGTTGGAAAGGTAAGAATGAGCAAAGTTAGAACTTCAAAACTTGAACTTCCCAATAAGAAGTCGCAGTAGTAAAATAAATTGATGATAAAAACTGCGGAATGGCTCACGTACCTCTCCAGGGAAGACGTTTAGAAGATCATCAGGGTGACAACCTTATCAAGCTTTGTGGTGATAAGGTCTGACAGGCAGGTACTGCCACAGAGAAGGCACACCGCCGAGGTCCCAGTAAGGTGATTTAACAGGGTACCCTTTCTGCTGAATCACAAAGGATGGGTAGAGGCTTTGTCAAATAACCAGACCTTATCCCATAAAGGGCTTTAATTAAGAACAAGCACTTTGATTTGAATCCGGAAGCCAGATGGCCACCAGTGCAGTCCACGGAGCAATGATGTCACATGCCCATACTGTGACATCTCGTTTACTGTCCATGCCATCACATTCTAGACCAGCTATGGTTTCCAAGCGATCTTTAAGGATAGCCCCCACTGTAGCACATTGCAATCATTGATCTATGAGGTGATTAGAATAAGAGCAACCATCTGAAGGGTCATAATTCAAGTAATTCTACTTCTTTATCACTTTTACTTTACTGATCTGATTGGTCATGCATTTCCCAAAACAGCAATGAAGCAGCTCGTAGCTCTTCCAATTAGGTGTAAAACAAAGTTAATTCTCCTCCTCTTGTTCCATTCTCTTCTATCTCCTGTTACTCCAGAAGTCACCATTACGTTGTAAATGTGTAGGTAAGAAAAAAAATATGGTTAAATTTAAGAGGAAAAATTCTTTTAATTGTATGTTTGTAATTGTAAGTTAAAATTATACCAAACTTCTTGGTCTTGGCTCTGCCCATGTTTTTTTGCATGCAATCCCTAGTGTGTCATCCAAAAGTTAAAGGTGACGCAGCTGTAGTACACCCACTTATTAATGGTTTATTCATAATTAGACTTTTTGTGGAGACACTTAAAAAAAAACCCATATTTTATACATTAATGAAGGGAGAAATGCTAATTTTGAATGCGTGGGAGGGATGTGGAGCTCCATCTGGAAAGCTATTTTCTTGTTTAATGATTTTTACAGCATGTCTATAAAAGGTATTAATTACCAAAAAATATTATTTTGGAAACAAGATAATCTAGGTGGGAAAGGTTTTGCTAAACCTTGTACACAGTGAATTATCCAACACAATTTCAGAATATTCTGATAGCTCACTACTTGTATATCATATATTTTAACTGGTTTTCTTTTTCTTTTCCTATTGTCCTAGAGCTTGAAGTCTTTGAGTATAATTTAATTGACAGAAGAATCAGACCAAACTGAAAAAGGATGCAAAATTAATCCTGGGTTTTTTGGTTTCAAGATGTGATGGTTATTGGCTTAACTGGCATCAGATGGGAATTATGGATTATCTCTGACCATGGTTATCAGACTTGAGGGCTATCTACTGTAGTATTTCAGAGGTCAGCAGAATTCCTTCACAGGATCACATGGGATTAAGTCAGTTTAAAACAATTCAGGAAATCACCTTGCATGCT
The DNA here is from genome assembly GCA_004320025.1 of Laticauda laticaudata. Taxonomy (NCBI): domain Eukaryota; kingdom Metazoa; phylum Chordata; class Lepidosauria; order Squamata; family Elapidae; genus Laticauda; species Laticauda laticaudata. The sequence goes on along the minus strand of BHFT01003820.1, from coordinate 37,993 downwards.
CTCATGAATTTATGGCACTTTTCACAAGGAATCACATGGCTTCAGGGAGTTAATGAAGAGTTATAAGGCTCACCATCAATTTCTAAATGAAGTTTTGTGTGCACCCTTTGTTTTTCTGCACATATATATTGTCAGCCCCTCCAGTGCCTCATTTTCAGAAGCGATATATTGTTTAATGTTAATTAGATCAAATAGTGTTCCTGTGTAAAAGTTTCCCTTCCAGAAGTGCACTATTTAAAATGACAAACCAAACTCCCAAACAGAAATAAACCAGATTCATGTCTCACAACTTCTAGATAGGAATGATTGGATGTTTTCTAACATAATGTCAGTTGTATGGAAGGGCTGAGATAGCATTAAACACTAAAATGCTTTATTACAATTCATATATAGCTCAGTCTCCTTACATTTTGAAGGGTAAGGACCTGGTTAATTGCTGAATAAAGAAAATCCTGTCAGAGTGCTCAACATGGGTATCAATCCTGTTTGGAATTGCTTAGGACTGAAGAAGTCAAATTTATGTAACATCAAGAGATACTGTTAAGTGTTATAATAGTGGATACATCTGACACAAAAGCATATGGTTGCTTTGTAGAGTATTTTACAATAGTTATCTTCAAGGAATTACAAGTTAATTGGCTGTGGTCCCAATTCTGCTAAATCCATTTTTAATTTTAACTTATGGGTGCATACATTAAAAAAAATCAGATTTGAGAGTTAGTAAATTTGAATATTTATAATCAGACTCTTAGAATGGACAAATCCTTTAATCTTACATAATTAAATTATCCTTTAAAAAAAGAAAATTTTATGCAACAGCCCCTATTCACAACCTTTTGCCTCTTTCAGGTCCAGTTTATCCCACATGTCGTAAATGTCTAGAAGATCTCAGATTTGAGGAAATATTTTTTCAAGTCCATTAGAAAACTATCTTATTAAGGATGTTGCTGCATTTCCTAGTATTAGTCTTCAACAGAAGTTCAATATGCAACAAGTCCCACAAAAACTACCCTAGCCAAAATACCCAAGCCAGTTTATCATTGTTGAGTTCCATCACTCAGTCATGTCCAACTCTTCACAAACCCTGGACCATAGCATATCTTGTGGTTATTACACTGTTCTTATTTATTTATTTTATTATTTGTTTATTTAGCATGTGGGATATCATATATGGACTAGCAATATATATTGTTATTTCATCCAGATTAGTAGAACCCAATAAAATACAAATGTTAAAAAGTCTAGCCATAATAATCACATCTATCAGTTGATCCTTGGGGAAATTCATAGATTTCAAAATCCTTTCAGATTAAATGATTCCCCACCCCCAACTGGCAAGGAAGGTATTTTGTACTGGTACTGATTATTAATGTCTAATACAATAGGCATATATATGAATGTAATAATATTTCAACCCATTGGATGGCACAACTTTTTCAAATAATATCACCAAAATATTTTTGGTCATCATCCCAGGAGCTTGGTCACATAACCTCTTTGCAAGTTCAGAGTGAGGAGTCTTAACTTTGAAAGGACAATTTTTATATTGCGAAACTTTTATATTGGTACATCCAGTCTGCAAATAAACATAGCTTTTTAAGACCATAACATAAGCTGGCTGAAATGCATTCACTTCAGTTGCAAGCAGTAAGGTTGGTGTTTGGTTGGTTGAAGAATTAAATTGTTATTTCTCTGTCTAGTTCATTTGCAAGAAATATTACCTTCTTCAATATCTTGCTGAATTTGATTTGCCTCCAGACTGTTCCCATATTTTTGTATTCCAGATATTTGCACCAGCAGACACAGGAGGAAAATTAAATGGCATTCAAATCTGCATACTAATTTTCACTGCAATATGCATATAACTGCATATACTTTCCATTTTTTATTTCCATCCAGTTTAAATTCTGTTTCCGAAGTCAGTGAATGATAAAAGAGGACTATACAGTATGTACAAAGGAGTCTGAACTGAATCCAGAAAAGATAGAGAAAATTCAGAATCATTGCCTTGTAAGATCTTTTTAACTTCGCAAGATGTTTTGTAAATGTGTTATAAAACCAAAATTAAACATGTTTTTAAAAAGCAGAAAAAACATTCTTTGGAGTGGGATTTGGAAGAAGGAAGGAAGGAAGGAAGGAAGGAAGGAAGGAAGGAAGGAAGGAAGGAAGGAAGGAAGGAAGGAAGGAAAAGAAGGAGCATTTTTCTGGCTATATATAGCACTTCAGATAAAATAGCCCAAAGACATATGTGACAGAAAAACATATAGTTGGCCTTTTATGCATATGCAGGGACCTTACACTTCCATTTATCCATTTTATTACTAATTTTTGTACTTTCCCTCCAAACGCTGAAGTCAAGAGGATCTCTCTTCGTGTTATCTCTACAACAACAACAGTGTAAGGAAAGATGGGCTGAGAAAGAATGCCCCAAAATTTTCCATGTGAGCTTCCACATCTGAAAAGGAGTTCAAACCCAAATTTCCACCCAAAACCGTAACCACAAATATCACACTGATTCCCTTATTCCTTAAACAAGTATCTTAAATGTCAGTGACTACAAGCACAACACATGAAAGCTGAAGACAGACCATGGATAATAGCATATCTGATCAATGATTCACTGGTTGATTTTATGTTCATCTCTCTGATGTGAAATTCTATCTTTGTGTTGTGGGTTGGCCTGCTGAACATTGGAAGATGAATGACACACCTGGTCCTCTACCTAGCCTTTCGTGGTGTGGATCCACACAGAGCAAATATAGTGCTTTCATGTCTTGCTTACCATGTCACTCATTCAAGCCTTGAAACTTGGCATGGTGTCACAAACTATTTATCTGTGCAGAAGAACAGAGGTAAAAGGGAAAGAGTATTTTTAAAGAGAAAATAGAACGCTGTAGTTAGCAGGAATTTATCTTTAAATTCAGAGCCTAAATCAGTGCATAGCCTAAATCAGGGGCTTTGCACCCTCGCTTATTCAAGATGATAATATGGCTCACGTATGTATTCTACTATTCATCCAAGAAATTCAAGGGAGAAGTTCAAGGAAGAGATTTTGATGCAGTTGGGAATCAAGTATCTGACATAATTATGAAAAATGTATTGTTAAATTGAATCCATTTTTTTCTCATATTGCTTGTACTCTTGAATAGGAATGGAGGACTTACATTTTGCTGCTGTATATCAAAGACACCTCCTAGGTCTTTACTCTTCATGGGTTCTTTATTATTACTTCCCAGGTGAACCGTATCTTTTTTCTCAGTTTGGTCTTTCCACTTTTTGTTGCATCTATTTCAAGATGTATTAAATTATTCTAAAGTTTTCTTCCCAGCTTCCTCAAAAGTCCAGATTATTTTTAAGCTGAAAAAGATCAGGCTTGGTTCTCCTACAGATTCACAACTGATTAGCACAAACTCTTCTAGTTTAGACTGGGAAAACTTGTTCCCAAGTTCAGTAGTTAATCTTCTGAATATGTGATAATAAAATGGAGAGAGTGTTTTCCAGAGAAGAATAACTCCTGCTTCTCATAAGGCTATAACATCTAACTCACCTTGTGAGCGTTCACGTTTTACAGTGCTCTTAATAATATTTCTTCCTAATGTCTATTTTATTATCTTTAAAACACCAATTAGTCCCAATAAATAAACTGTTGAAGTTGAAATAATAGACCTCTAAATTTCCTGTGTTCTGCTTTTGGTCCTCTCATACCTATGGTCCTTTTCTTCTGTTAATAGAATAGAATACTTTATTTATTCCTATTTTTATATATTTATTATTAATTAGTTAATTAAATTTGCACCTATTACAGAAATCTGTTGTGGATCCCTTTTCCTGTCCATATGAAGCAGAAGGAACCCTTTTGCCATACAGAATCATGTTTTGACTTCTTATCAGAAGGGACTTACTTGGAGAAATCATCCATACATTCATATGTGTTATAATTCAAATTGGTAGTGCTGACTAGTGGTATGCTTTTGCTATCTGACTGATCTTATTAACCATGATGTGCATTTAAAAGACTTATCCTGTTCCCAAGCCACCTCCTTTTCCATTTCACATAATTGGAAAACTTCCCTGAGTACATTAGGATTCTCTTTGCTTCTTCTAGTTGTATGTCAACAACTGCTTCTGTAGGCCCCTAATTTTGAAGACAGAAGGAATGCAATGATTCAGACTTGAAGGCATAAAATAATTTGGAATATATACTGTTTTGTGTTTATGGATCGAATGATCAAAATGTAATGAATGACTAAATCAAATGACCCCCTCCCCACTGGGATTGTGCTGGATCCCAAGAAAAGATGCCATTTCTTGAAGCAGTTGTCAACAGATGTTTTATGTATGTTCTGAATCACTTTTTGCTGTTGAATGTGGATCACTGCACCACCCATCTTTGGTCAGGGAGGCTATTTGCTATCATGTGAAAGAAAGCTTGCAAAATTCATTGGGCTTCTGGATGTTTCCTATGCATTTATTTGAATTCCCAGGCAAAAAGCCCCAGAAGTTCAGAAAAGAAATCTCTAATAAAATTCTATAATTAATAATAATAATCAGAATAGAGCTGGAAGGGACCTTGGAGATCTTCTAGTCCAACCCCTTGCTCAAGCAGGAGACCCTATATTATTTCAGACAGGGAGTTGTCCTGTCCATTCTTCAAAACATCCAATGAAGAAGCACCTACAACTTCTGAAAGCAAGCTGTTACTGTTGTTGTTGTACTCAAAATCGATAGAAGAGAAAATTGTAGCTCAGGGTTGAACAGTAGGGTCCTTGCTTTTTTGCAGACATTTCATTATCAAACTCGATAACATCATCAGTCATAGTAGGGTGGAGTGGGGTTTGATCACAACATGGACAGAATATAGTTTAGGGTCCAAATATATTTTGCTAAAGCGTTGATCCCCTTTCGCCTTCTTTTCCCACAGAATAAATACCACGCGAGTTTAAATGGAACAGTTACAGCCTGTCAGTTCCCATACCTGTTGTGACAGCCTTATACTTAAGGAGGATTCTCAATACTATGAACACTTCTATAGGGATCTGGCATTGTGGAGCTATTATATATCATTTAAAATAAACTAAGATGAGCCAAAGTAATCATCTTTGCAAGAAAAGAAGAGTGAAATAACATTATCTAGCAATAGACAGTGTCAAAGGAGTATGAATATATTCTCTCCTCTTTCCTATGAGAAAAAGGAATTGGAAGATGAAAACTCCATCTAAGCAGATCACAGCTGCAATATATCAAAACAGATAGCATGCAACTTAGTAACATGAATATGCTAAGAGATATTTATCTACACTTATTTCTAAATACTGCAGTTGAAAAAGTCCTGATCCAGATAAAAGACAACGTGACTTTTAAAAGACAGCACTGGAAAACAGCACTGCTGTTTTCGATCTCCTAAAACCTATTTCTTTTTTTCAGGGCTAAACTGCGTTGCATGACAATAGGGGCTGGTTATATTAATCAAAAGATCATTACAAGCCATCTTCTAAGTGACCAAAATTATGTGAGAGAAGTTGGACCTGTTTCCATGCTTGCTTCCCCAAATTATGAAATTCCTTTCCTTGATTGTTTTAAAGTGCAACTGACTATTGCTCTGCAGCAAGTCATATTGAAGAGTTGGTTGCACAAATAAATATGGAAAAATTGGAACACTGCAACATGACATAGGACCTGAAGGGCTCCAATTGTCTCTACGCTCCAATTGTCTCTACGCTCCAATTGTCTCTATGCTCCAATTGTCTCTACGCACAGCAAGTCCATTCCAGCTCCTTTCTATAGGTAAACAACTATTCATTTAACAAGTGAATTCTCAACCATCCATGGTTGTCCCAAAGGTTGCTTGGATAGTTTTTTCCCTGAAAACATGTTACTTCTCCATCCAAAAAGAACATTGAAGAAGCTTCTTGGATGAAAAGTGAAACGTTTTGAAATAAAAGAACCAAGAAAGTCCAGTTCTCTTTTGGAAAGGCACCCTGGGGTCATTCATTTGGCAACTATTCAAAGTTACAATGGCACTAAAAAAAGTGACCCATGACCAATCCTCATATTTACAATGGTTGCAATATTCCCACAGTCACATGATCAAAACTCAGAAGCTTGGCAACCATCATGTATCTCTGACAAATGCGGAGTCCTGGGGTCATTATTTTCATTTGTGACCTTGCAAGTGGTTTCCAACAAGCAAGTCAATGGATTCACTTAACAACTAGGATGATTCCCTTAACAAGTGGGACAAAAAGTTCATAAATTCCGGTTCACCTTGCTAAGTAATAAAGTCAGGTTCACCTTACTGAGTAATGGAATTTTTCATCCCAATTGTACTCATAAGTTGAGGACTACCTGTATTAAACATTGTTATCTTACATGGAGCATGGTGTCTCACCTGATTTCGTTCACTGACCATTTAAAGTTAAAACAGTGCTGAAAAGTGAACTAACAACCAGTCGTTGAGCTTATGACCATCACAACCACATGAGAAAAATTCAGTGAGTACTATGCGTACAAAGAAAATGGATTACTTCAGTAAACCAAGTTAAGCTTTGTAGCTTGAGTTAAGCTTGGTTTACTGAATGGTTGGAAACTAATGGATGGAAATTAATCAAGGAGAGAAGCAACCTAGAACTATAGAGAAATTTCCTGGCAGAGAGAACAATTAACCAGCAGCACAGCTTGGCTTCAGAAGTTGTGGGTGCTCCATCACTAGAGGATTTTAAGAAAAGACTGAATACGCACTTATAGGGTCTCCTGCTTATGCAGGGGGTTGGACTAGATGACCTAGGAAATCCCTTCCAACTCTGCTATTCTGTTAAGCTATTTATTCAAATCCAACCTGTCACTTGATTCTTGGATTATTTTATTCAAAATTTGTTTCATTAGTGCAATGGATGAATCAAATCACATTGGCTTATACAAACTATGTATATGAATCATGAGTCATTGGCTTTATGTTTCTCAGGAAAACAGCCCTGCCAACTCTCACGGTTCTACCGTGAGTCTCACGATTTTTTGTCATTTCTCACGGTCTCACAACAAGGCTCCTCAATCTCACGCCCAATTTAAAACGCTTTTTTTTTTTTTTCAAACTTGGGGGTCGGCTTATACGCGCATAAATCTGATTCTCACACAAACGACATGACGCCACTTCTCAGATCACGCAATATTGATATTACCATACAGTCATATATACATGCAGCACATTTCTTTTCACTCTGGGCACCTCCATTTTGCTTTTTCTACCACCGGATATAACACGCTCTGATTGGTTAGTTATTCACATGACCGTGAATCTCACTATTTTTTATAGAATCTCCAGATTTTTTTTCACGGCTCTCCAGATTTTCCTTTATCAGGGGGTTGGCAGGTCTGGGAAAACCATGAAGATCTCAGAAAAATTGCTCAGGAAAGGCAGGAACTACTTTAGCCTTACCGGTTTTATTGTTACAGTTTATTTCGTGATCGTTCAATGTTACAGTGGCACTGAAAAAAGTGACTTATGACAAGGGGTGGGTTTCAAAAATTTTAGCAAAGCATCCTCTGCCCGGTTGCTGGGTGGGTTTGGGTGTAGTGGATATGGCCTAGTCAGCCTCCTGCACCATGGTGATGGTGAGGCATTTTTGCCCTCCAGGCTCCAGATGCTCTCTGGAGGCCAGAAACTGGCCTGTTTTGGGCCTTCCTGAACTTTCAGGAGGCCAGTTTTTTCCCCTCCCTGTGCCACCTCGCCAGTGGTGGTATTCAGCCTGTTCACACCAGATCGGGCAAACCGGTAGCATGGATTTGGCATGGGTTGCCAAACTGGTAGTAAATTCTGGCTGGCTGCGCCCCAAACCCAGTCGCCCCGTCGCTGCTGGCTCACTTGCCCCACCTCCCGATGCTTGCTCAACCCGCCTGCCTGACACTTGTCCTTAAGGTATTTCTTTTTTTCCCCTCCCGACAATCAGCTGTTCATACGATCAGCTGTGTTGATTCCCCTTGTTGAGGATTGCTGATTCCCCTCTTCTGAGGCCAGGAAGGTCCCAAAATGAGCATGGAAGGGGGCTGCGAGCCCTTCCCATGCTCTGTTTTTTTTTCTTCCTGAGCCCCAGAGGAACCTTCTGTAAGTAAAAAGCCCCCCGCCCCCCAAGGCTCCTCTGAGTCCAGGAAGGTCCCAAAACAAATGGGGAGGTGGCTGCAAAAATGGAAAAAAGCCATGCCCACTCAGTCACATGGCCATGCCCACCAAGCCACACCCACTAAGCCATGCCCATAGAACAGCTAGTAAAAAATTTTGAATCTCACCACTGCTCTGCGCATACCCTGCACTCACCTGCACCCGAAATGGTCCGCGTGGGGACTCCTGGGAGGGGACAGGTGAGGTGGGCAGGGCCAACCAGGAGTGGGATTTGTGGGTTCTCAGAAGAGCACAGAATATTAGCTAGGGGCTCTCCCGAACCCCTGCAAACCCACAGCAGCCCACCCCTGCTTATGGCTGTTTTTTCAGTTACAACCTTTGCAGCAGCCCCTTAATCATGTGATCAGTGTTCAGATGCTTAGCAACTGGTTCATACTTATGAGCCTTGCTGTATATCACGTGATTGCGTTTTACAACCTTCTGACAAACAAACTCATTGAGGAAGCCAAATTCATTTAACAGTCATGTTAGTTAACAACTGCAACAATTCACTTAACAACTGTTGCAAGAAAGGTTGTAAAATGGGGCAAAACTCACTTAGCAACTGTCTCGCTTGGCCACAGAAATTTTTGGCTCCGTTGTGGCCATAAGTCAAGAACTACCTGTGATGGCTTTCCTATAAATTGATAAGTGGGCTGCTATCTTGCTATCCTCGAGATTGTTGCAGGATTTGGAGATGGAAACTTTCTCCTGAAGATCTGCCAGGATGCAGATAGGCCTTTAGAGCAGGGGTTGACAACCTTTTGGACCTCAGAGACCACCAAACTCATAATTTTAAATCCCCGGACCTCTAATATGAATTTTGATTCACTGTGACTTGCTGACATTTCCCCAGGGTCTCTGCAGAAAGCAGCAGAGACCCTGGCAAAATCCCCTCAAAAAAGTCTGCAGGAAAATTTCCCATCCTGTTTTCTACTAATCAATCATTTTTTATGAGAGACAGAGAGAGAGAGAGGGAGGGAGGGAGGGAGAGAGAGGGAGGGGGGGGAGAGAGANAGAGAGGGAGGGAGGGAGGGAGAGAGAGGGAGGGGGGGAGAGAGAGAGAGAGAGACTTTTGGCTTCATGCAAGGAAAGCAGCAGAAACAGCAGAAGTCCTTCTTTCTCTTCCCCAAACTCTGACAGAAATGAGTCTTTATCAGACTTGTAACACTGGCACAGCCTCTTGGAGCAGGATGCCTTGCAGAGTCCCAAAGATTAATTCCTAGCAGAGTTTGGGGGAGAAAAAGAAAGACTTTTGCTGCTTTCCTTGTGTGCAGCCAAAAGTAGAAGCAGAAAGAAGCAGAGAGAAGCAGCCGGGTGGCCAGGTGAGACACGTGGAGTGAATGGGGCAAGTTCCCCCCCTCCACCCTTTCCCCTCACTACCTCTTGTTCACAAGTGACGCAAGGCTTGTGTTCCTGCGGGCCATGTGGGTGGCACAGCCTTGTGTTCCCGTGTAGCCTGGATTAATTGCTTTGGGAGGTGCTTTGAGGGAGGGTGACATTTCTCTGCGGACCACCAAAATTTTCTTGCAGACCACCAGTGGTCCCCAGCCCGCTGGTTTGTGACCACTGCTTCAAAGGCCCCACTTCCTTACATATAATGATACACAGGTGATGCAGCCCATTCATCTCACCTTTTCACTGCCTTAGCTCCTACCTTGTGTTGATGGGGAGGTACAGAGCCACAGTCCTTTTATAGATATTCCTTCCCATGTTCTGCTGAGTTGCAAATAATGAAAATGTCTGAAAAAAACATGAGCATGAATTTCTAATAGCTTTTTAATCCCACAGCACGACAACTCTAATTTAACCAGAAAGAAGTCCTTTAATGTGTTTGCTCTCATAAGATCTGTATTTGTGATACCAGTAGTTTACAATATATACATATATACATGTATATAATAAGTAAAAAAATGAAAAAGTGAAGATGTGTAAAAAATAATGGTTAAAGAGAAGATTCAGATAGAAGAAAAAGGGAGAAAACTCCGTTTTAATAACATGCTGTTCAGTTCCTTTCAGGCTAGATTTACTTACGCTTGACACCAAGCCAGAAAACCTGAAATACAAGAATTTTTACCACAGCTTGATAATAGGACTGCAATTACCACAGGAAAACGCCTTCTAGGGAAGAAATATAAGTAAATGGTGCCAAAGCATGTGATGCAACAGTGATGCAAGATTTTTAATGACATTTAAAGCTCTAAAATCTAGCACAGATAAATATTTATAAAACAATGTTACATGCAGTTGAATGCAGTTTAATGTGCTTTACTGAACAACCAAGTTGCCAATTGCCAATTGTGATCACTAAACAAGGATAACCTGTAGGGTGAAATTATATCTTTTCAACAATGTGCGTATTTATGTTAACGTGGAGATGGAAGTCATATTCCGATGACTTACAGGTATTTAAGGTAGTTCATGTTGCAATCCTTGACACCACTTTTAAGGTAGGCCAATCCTATGATTTAAATCAGGGGTTCCACTCTGTGGCCTGTTGGGAACCAGCCACCACAAACAGTGGGCGAGCGCGTGAAGCTTTATCTGCACATGTATAGGACTGAGTTGCATGTGAAAAACCCTCCCTTCCCCTTCCCCTTCCCCACCCCAGCTGCCTGTCTATGGACCCAAAAAGGTTGAGGAATGCTGATTTAAATCAGTAATTCCAAACTTTAAATCCTCAGATGTTGGATTACACTCAGTCCTCATCAGTGATGTGTTTCAACCATTTTTACTAGTTAGGTGGGTGTAGCTTTGTGGGTACGTGCACTTTATGCATGCACATGCACCAAACACACACCTTGCATAGATGCAGAGGCTTTCTGGCTCTCTTCCTGCAATCCTGCACTCTCCTTGTTGCTTCAGCAGCTGACACGCAGCAATCTGCTGTGCCACACAAAGCAGCTGCACTTCAAAAGCAGGGAATAAAGGTTAATATGGGAGCCCGGGCAGGCAGGTGGGCCCAATAGCAGAGTATCAGAGAGAACTGGTTCCATATCCACTGTTCATTGGTGCTACTGGCTCGGCTGAACCAGTAGAATACCACCACTGGTCCCCATCAGCCCTATTCATCACAGGTAGGAGACAATGGGATTCAAAAACTTTTTGCTACTGGTTCTATGGCGGTAGCTTGGTAGGCGTGGCAGGAGGATACTGCAAAATCCCCATTACGTCCCCTCCCCACTAACCTGCTTTCCAGCTCCATTCTCCTGTGCAGGGCAACAAAAGAAGACCCAGCCAACCAGCTGGGACTTGGGAGGCAGAGAATAGATGGAGGCGGGGCCAGTCAGAGGTGGTATTTCCCGGTTCTCCAAACTACTCAAAATTTCTGCTACCGGTTCCCCAGAACTGGTCACAACCGGCTAAATACCACTTCTGAATGGGAATTGTGATACCTGTAAACCAAGACTTGGAAGCTGACCTTACTACAATGTTAAAGCCCATGTCCCACTGCACTTACGGATGCAAAGAGGATGTAAAACACTGAAGAAAGCTTGCCATCCGTTGGAAAATGCTATGCATCCGTTGTGTACTCATTGCATACGTGTTTCATACACTTTATCCGTCGAGCATCTGTCCACTGCGATTTCATCCGCGCAAGAAGTTTTGAGCTGCACAAAACTTTGTGAACGGATGAACTTTCCGCTGTGTACGATGTAAATCCATGACATCCGAGCAACAAACGTTCTATGTCCTTTTATCATCCGTTAAACGTCCACTGTATCCTCTCTGCATCCTCTGGGCATCCTCGCAACTCACATCCGCTGCAGCTGAAAATGGAAAGAGGGAGGAAACAAAAGGTACACGGAAATCTACACAGCATTAGTAGCACGGAAATAGAAAGGATGCGCAGTGAACGGTTTGCATCCGATATACATCCGCTAGGCTTCCTATGAACATCCATTTAACATTCCCGCTACATACTACCCACATCTGTTCTTTTCCGTTCTGTTTATGTAAATTTTCGCCACTTTTTGGAGCGGATGACAACGGATGGAGCCACCCACGAAATTTTGCTCATCCGCTGTGTCCTTTTTGCATACGTTTTGCATCTGTCGGCCAGGGGGACTTAGCCTTAACTGAGAAAACATAGCCTTCCCAAAGTGGCTTGTAAAATGCTAATGGAAGAATAAATGGAAGAGGTTCTTTTATGCCATTTTTTAAAAAAACAAAAGTCTTGGCTTCACTTTATGTAACTGTCTATGTCAAAGCTATTGTTTTGATATTTTTGGTGAAGGATTTGCTGTTAAGTAGCACTGGCATTTCAAAGTGAGTTCAAGGCAACTTTCCAGGTTAAGAATTTATTCTAAAAGAGCTCCAAGACTATAAGGACTCTGTAGAGCTCTTAGCTGTTTAGTGTCTTAGTACAAAGCTTGAAGGATTTTAGCTCTTAATATAGACAGACGATTTTAGCGCTTGCTTTTAAAGGTACTAGAGTAAAAATAAAGAGTCTGTAAGGCTCAACCAACCGTTTTTCAACAGCTTGAAGATATATGGACTTCAACTCCTGGAATCTCCCATGACTGGCTGGGGAATTGTAGTTGTTGAAGTCCACAAAACTACAGGTTGCCAATGTTGAGAAACCCTGCTTTATAAGGTGATTTGGAGTTAGCTATAGGAGGAAGGCAGTGTATGGCTTTCTCCATATAGTCGCCAGGAGTCAAGACTAACTTGATGGTGCATGTACACACACAATAGATGGATAGAATATCAGTTTCCTTTCTGAATTTCAAATCCAAATTAATCTTCCCTATTCTGCTATCTTCCAGATACGCTGGGGCTGCAGCTTCCTGGAAAAGCCTGATTAGCATGTTTGGCAGGCCATGCAAATGAAAATTGCATTCTGTACAAATAGCCTGTAGGCAGGCAGGCAAAATAACAGCTTCCTGACTTAATGTGTATCTGTCTGTGGGTCTCGGTGTTATGTATGCAAGTTGCGTCTTGATTTTCAAACACACACCTACCCAAAAGTTGTCCAACAGGCTCTATAAATTAGGTCACTCTGCACAGGATGGGAACATCTTTTGAAGTTGCTCGGTGGCTGGACCTCTTTACCATTAACAGGAAATGAAAGCTTGCATGAATTTGCCAACCCTTGAAGCTTGGTAATGGAAGTGAGCAACCACAGCAGGTTACATGTTAGTTCAAAGGAGCCAAATAATTTCCTACCATCGAAAAGGATTTCGAGAGATATCATCTGGTTGAAACTAAAAAGCAACTTCTGATTTATGAGAAGAGCTTTGTGGTATATATTGTTTTGTCATGTGCACAGGAAATAAACATGGGGAAAATCAGTAAGACTGTAACTCGGTACCAATTTCTTTAAGAGCAACTTGTCTGAGCTCATTTGAGCTTATCTTCCTGATAGGTAAGTACAGGGTGACTTATCCATACTTTTTAATAGTACAAAAGGTGTTCAGTGGTTACTTATCTCAAATAAAAGTTCCTGTTTGCTTTGAATGTCGCTCATTGATCCAGATAGTATTGGTTCGGTTCTGACTCCTGGTCATCGTTTAAATTAATAACTCTTTAAAGGAACAAAGTGATCATATTAAAACAATAACAGGTTTCACTTAAATATATCAAACTTTTGGCTGCATAACTCTCATAATTTACTCAGGGGGAGTCTTTTTAATGTTGCCAAGGCTATTAAAATAGTAAATATTTTGATGAGCACCAGTGACAATAAAGCCTGACTTAATTACATTAAACCTTGCAAGCTTGAGTGCCTCTTTGCTAGACTACATGAACCTTATTTGGTTACAGGTCTCATTAATTAATTTAGTGAGAGATGGCAAGTTAAAATCTTCTCCACTAGAATAATTATTTAGAATCATGTTACATACAGGTAATCCTTGACTTACAACTTGTTGCTTGTTCAACTTGTGATTATTCTAAATTCTGATTGATTTACCATCATTGCCCTTCAGGAACTCAGCAACTGGGTTGTATTTATAGCCATTTGCAGCTTCCCATGATCACATAACCACATTTTACAATAGTTTCCTTCAAGATTTTGGCATAACTGGGCCCATAGAAATATAGGTTTGGCATTCATTTAACAACCGCGGCAATTGCAGTACTCACTTAACAACTGGCTCAAAAAAAGTTTTTAAAATTGGGACAGTCATATGGCCAACCTGCTTTACAAACAGTATGAATCATGATGGGCAGGCTCCATTACAGTCGTAAATTTAGGATTACCTGTACAGTACTTTCTTTACACTGATGAAAACGGCATGAGTCTCCCATGAACCAATTGTATTAACCAATAGCCATTACTGGAACATCAGAATAGACATTAGTCAAGCATTAAGTGACACTTTCAGATATATTTTAAATAACTGGATTATGTGTAATATTAGAATCTTCAATTTTTAATTAATGAAATAGACTTTTTTACATTCATTAAAACTGTCCCAAATGTGTAGATCTTTATAGCAATAAATAACAATTTGACCTTTCCTCTTTTCTTGATTTATTCCTGCTCCTTTCAAGACTATGTTGGGATACATTGCATTTGCCACAATTATTATGCCACAATGACTCTTGCTGGTTGGCTTTCCAGGTAGTCAGGCATCCCATGTTCAGAATGCAGGTGTCAATACTCTACCTGTTCACCAAAGATGCTTGCAGGAATGTACACAAATGCAAATCCATGCCAGAAAAAAAATCCCCTTTATTAAACTTATTCACTGATTATTCACCTTTTGGGGCAAGATGGTTGAAAAAAAAGGGTGATCAGACTGCATTATCAGAGGGCTCTGGAGGAAACGGATTATCTGGATCTCTTCCATTTGGGAACTAGACAGGGCGCTTTAGGAAGACAACAAAAACTGCCAATAAGAAAAATAAATGGTATCCCACGACTGTCACTCAGTGTTGCATCTTATGATTCATGATGAATGTATTCATGATGACTATCATCTTTATCTTTTATGTAGGGGAGACAAATTCCTTGTGTGTCCAATCATACTTGGCCAATAAAGCTATTCTATTCTATTCTATTCTATTCCATTCTACTTTACTATATTCTAAATTTCTAATTCTATTCTAAATTTCTATTATTTCTATTCTATTCCCCTTCCCACCGACAGCAAGTAGCTGATGAGCTGTTTTTGCAGGAGGAATACGAAAACAGCCAAAACAGAAAGGGCTCCTGGAGGGCATTGGCAGTTCGAGACAAAAACCGCGCAGAATGGAGGCAAAAACCGCGCAGAAAGAGACGGCCGACTCCTTGCAGCGTCGGTCTCTTGAGGCCAGCCGCCTTTCTTTCCCCGGCAGGCCGTCTGCGTCAGGTGGCTGCTGTGGCAACCGAAACGGGTTCCACGACCGGCCAAAGTCGCCTCCGCCGGAAACCGAAGGGCACCGCTTGGCTCCGGGCCGGTTCCACTTTAATCAGGCAGGCTTCGGGATCGGAAGCAAGGGAGAGGGAGGGCCGAGGGGAACAGGGTTGCAGCCGGGGAGGATTAAATCAGTATTTCTCAACTTTAAGATACTGTGGACTTCAACTTCCAGAATTCCTCAGACAGCCATGCTGGCTGAGGAATTCTGGGAGTTGAAGTCCACACATCTTAAAGTTGCCAGGTTTGGGAAACAATGGGTTTAAAATGCCCATCAATTCACCTGCCAAACTCACAATAGCTTTAGGCAGAGCTTAATCCGTTGCATTCGCAAATTTGGTATGTGGGTTTGTTTGTTTGTTTGTTTGTTTTCCCAGGGTGTATTATGCAATTCCATGACACTGAAGATGAAACAGACCTCTCAGTGTTTCAGGGTGGCCTCAGCAACAAAGAAGATCCTTTGGTCTTTCATTAGATTAGATACTATTACATTTCTGGTTTTCAGAAAATAAACAGAAAATAAATAAATAAGTTCTGAAATTAATCTGCATCCAGCTTCCTCTGGAAAACCTAACAGAGTTAGCTGCTTATTCTGGGCCTTGAAGAATTTTGAACTGAGGTTGGTAGCAATGTGGTACTTAATAGCAATGACTTATTAACAAAGGAATTAATGTACGAATGTAATATGATTTTAACCAATGGAAGGTTGAAAACCATCTTCAAAGAAGGTTGAAAACCACCTTCAAAGACAGTGTACAGCTGATTCCAAGAATAATCTAATTTAAATGTGTCTAGGATTTGATTTCACCTTTCTACATTGTTTTCTAAACAATTGAACACTCAGAATATACTCTGAAAAATTTTATTTATCTCTGGATTACTGCACACACATCTTAAACCATAGCTTACCTGGAAAATATAGCGGGTTTGGGTCCAGACTACCTCAATAAAGCAAATATCACAATAAAATAAGTCACATTAATGTTTTGGTTTCCCGAGCACATAAAAGTTACATTTACGCTATACTGCATTCTCTTAAATGTACAATAATATTAGGTCTAAAAAAAACCCTAATATACATGTTTCAATTTAAAAATACTTTGTTTCTAGAAAGTTCTAATATCTGAACAGATAAAAATCATTACCTGAGCCTTCACAAGTTGTAATCTTTTAAAAAGCTGGTGGAGGTGCAGAGCTCAATAAAGCGAAGCACAATAAAACAATTTATTGGTTAAGTACCAATTTATTGCCAATGTCATTTCAAAGTAAAAGGTACAGACTATAAAAATGCGATAAAAAGAACTTTTACAGTGCAATTGCTAAAATCTGTTAGTAACTACAAGGAACCTACAGAATACAGATCCAGTTTCTTAACCTGTTTTACCTATCAGGACCCTCTTCCCATTTTAAAAAGTTATGGAGGAACTTCAAAGAGCATTCATTTGTATGGGTTATATTTATCAATATTTACCGTATTAAAAATTAGAATGGATGCATTTGCTGTTGCTACCACATCTCACAATTGTTTGATGGAATTTTAAGGCATTATTTTTCAACATAGCTGGCAAATAATTTTGATTTCTCTGTGAGACTAAGGAGCTCTCATAGGACCACACTTTGATAAATACTGCCACAGACTAAACAGTTTGCTGAATCCTTGGTGCTTTCTGAACTTGGTTGTTGTTGTTTTTTAGATGTTTAGATGTAGATGTTTCAGTAGAGCACTGATGATGTTTCCCAGTTTGGTAATGAAACGTCTGCAAAACAAAAACAAAAAAAAACAATCAAACTCAGAGAGCACCAAGGACCTCTGTTCAGTTGTGAGCTACAAATATTCTTTTCTGTCGGTATTAAAGAGTTTATATTATATAGGGTAGGAAGTTGGCACCCACCCCTTTCCTAGAAAAATGAAATAGCCTAGGAAATATTAAAAAGGCAGAATATTTCCCCTAAAAAGAGTAGGAACTCAGAAGCAGAAACTCACCTCAGAAGCAGAAGCTCACCCCCACCTTTGTTTA
Organism: Laticauda laticaudata; assembly: GCA_004320025.1. NCBI lineage: Eukaryota > Metazoa > Chordata > Lepidosauria > Squamata > Elapidae > Laticauda > Laticauda laticaudata. The sequence goes on along the minus strand of BHFT01003820.1, from coordinate 20,480 downwards.
TGGGTGGGCCATTAAGGCCTGGGCCAGAATATTTTACATAACAAAGATCTCCAGGTAGAGCTATAATAGGAATTGGCCAAAGCCCTTTCATTACATCATCATCCAGCAAGGCTCAGCCAAGCCTGGCATTCAGGACAGCCTACAGAGTTGCCCCTGCATGGCTCCATACAAGCTCAAATTCAAATCCCAACAGAGGGCATATAAGGGACTCTCAGCATCTCAGCCCTTCCTTCTTTTCCTTCACCCAACTTCTTGAAGCTTGTGATCATCCTTTTCACTTTGGAGCTCCAAGCCATGTGGTCCTGTCCATCATTAAACCATCTTTCCAAAAAGCCTCCATGTTTCCAGTGGCTTTTTCCCCACTAGGAACTGAACCCAGAAAGTTATTTCTTTCAACGGTAGCCTTTCATCTTTTTCTTTTCATCTCTTTTAGATGTGCTCATGATCCGCAATGTTCATATACCTGAATGAGTGCTATTCAGCAATATACAACCCATCCCCAAACTATTCCCCTTCATGATATAAAATATCAAACCATGGTAATTATCAGCAATTTTATCCCCTAAATCATGAATAGCATAGTAATCCACAGTTTTGATTTTTTTTCCCAGCACCAAACGTAGTACTACAATGCAGGCCAACTCCAAGAAAAAATACGGGTAAGACTGTAATTATCCCATAGCAGGAGTATGTATTTACATCTTTTAGCAGGGTGGGCAATATTTTGCTGTTTATTGTGGAGAGATGCATAGTATAATTTTGAGGGGTGCGCTGTTTACATTGCTGGATCCATCTGACACACAGGAACAAAGCCAAGGGCATCTGGATTAAAGGAAGTTTTCTTTGTTGTTAATTGTAATGGGGTTATTTTAAAATTATAATCTTTGTACTTTTCCTGTTTCAGTGTATGGGAAATTATACAGTTTTCACCAGTTGAAGTTACTGAACACCCAGAAGGCTGCAAAATAAGAGGTCTCACCTTCAGCCATGGATTCCAAATTGCTTCTCTAGTGCACCATTTCTCAACCTCATCTGTTTTATGATAGATAGACTTCAGCTCTCAAAGTTCGCCAGCCAGCATGGAGAATCCTGGGAGTTGAAGTCCAGACATCTTAAAATTACTGAATTTTAAAATTCAGTAATTTTAATTACTTAAAATTAATTTCCGAGTATTGGGAAACGCTGCTCTTGTGCAGGGGTGTCAAGCTCAAGGCTCGCAGGCCAAATCCGGCCCACGGGGGTTCTTAGATACGACCCACTGTTCTCCTCACTGTCTGAATCTGCTGTTGTCTCTGCAGGTTGTGGTGGACTTCAATACCCACAGGGCTGCCCTGGAAAAAGCAAAGGACCGGCCTGTGGTGCCTCTGCCAGTGAAAATGGGGCTTGTGAGGGCCACATGCAGCCCTCCCAGGCTCCATTTTTGCTGGCAGAGGCACCACAGGCCGGTCCTTTGCTTTTTCCAGGGCAGCCCTGTGGGTATTGAAGTCCACCACATCACTGCCGAAAACAGAGCTCGGAAACCTGTTTTCATTGGCAAAGCACTCAGGCCACAACATGTGCCCCCAACAGGAGTAATGTCCAGTTGGCATGCCCACTCTGGTCACGCCCACCCTGGGCTCCCGAAGTCAAACATAACCTTGATGCGGCCCTCAATGAAATCGAGTTTGACACTCCTGTTCTTGTGGACTGAGGAGGTTTAGGCAGAGGTGGTATTCAGCAGGTTCTGATCAGTTCTGGAGAATCAGTAGCGGAAATTTTGAGTAATTCGGAGGACCAGCAAATGCCACCTCTGACTGGAGATTTTACAGTATCCTTCCCCTGCAACGCCCACCAAGCCACGGCCACAGAACCAGTAGTAAAAATAATTTGAATCCCATGGGTTTAGGACAGTAAATTGAGAAGTGGTGGATTTCAACTCTTCTCTTCTAGGAGTCCTCTTGGTTTTATGTACACTGGCCCTACTTCCTGTATGGCCAGCTGATTATTAATGCTTAGTGCTTGGTGTAAAACTTTAAATTGTCTCCATGGATCTGTATTCAGTGTCCCTAATACTGAAGATTGGTGCTTAAGCTGCTGATTGTGATTTTATCACCAGGGTTAGGGTGATATTATTTCATTTATCCAGATTTGGGTTTTGGCCTATTTATATTTGCATTTTTAAAAGTCATTTGGACTTCTATGCAAATTATATAATACTTAAACTCTTCTTCGTGGCTGTGTAGTGTTGAAAAGGGGACTTTTAAAATAAGAAAAAAACCACCCAATATTATTATGCAAATAATTATTTCATAATAGAGCATAATGGTATCATGGAAATTTTAATTTAAGAACTTCTGGAAAACGTATGATAAATCCAAAGGATCTGATAGAATTATTCCATGGTGAGAAAGAAGAGAAAAGGGATAAAGCAGCACATATCATTCAAAAAACCTGGAAAAGATGGCTGGTAAGTTAACAATACTTCAAATACATTTTCATCCCTCGTTCTAGAGTAATAATGCTTTTTGAGCTTTTCAAGTGTATTTATTGAAACGTCTACACATTTTGGATGGATTGGAACCTGTAGGTCCCAAAATTGTTGCAGTTTTAAGGGACAAAATGTCATATTGCATCTACACACTTGTTCCCTTTTGTGGTTGAAGAATTGAAGGGGCATCTTATATCTATAAAAACTCTGTTCTTCCAGAGGTGGTATTCAGCAGAGGTGGTATTCAGGTTCTGACCAGTTCTGGACAACTGGTAGCAGAAATTTTGAGTAGTTCAGAAAACCATCTTTGACTGGTTTTACCACCCATCTATTCTCGGCCTCCTGAATTCCAGCTGATTGGCTGGGTCTTCTTTTGTTGCCCTGCACAGGAGAACAGAGCTGGAAAGCAAGTTAGTTGGGTGGGGAGGGAATGGGGATTTTACAGTAACTTTCCTCAGGAATGGGGAGGGAATGGGGATTTTGCAGTATCCTTCTCCTGCCATGCCCACCAAGCCACACCACGCCCACCCAGCCATGCCCACAAAACCGGTAGTAAAATTTTTTGAATCCCACCACTGTGTCTTTCCCATCGTTCCAGGGATTCACACATCATAATCAACAATGATGTGACTTGTAGTTTTTTGCTGACCATGATATGTGAACCAGGCAATTGTGTTTTGTAAGCTGTAGCTGATGGTTTAAGAGAGTGTGTAAAGCCAGCCAACCAATTATGGTTTATTCAAGAAATCATGGTTAATCAAGCCATGGCAACTTTTCCTTGATATGGCAACCAGTAGTGAATTAAAAAATAAAAAGAGCTCTGTTTAATCCATAGAATTTGGAGCATAGATGATTTAAATTTATAGTCAGAAGGTGTCATTTACAACAGTGGTCCCCAAACCCCCTTTTTCGCAGCCTATTGGGGACCTGGGCACACAAGTGGGCAAGTGCATGAAACTCAATTTGTGCATGGCACAGGATTAGGTTGCGTGTGTGAAACTATTCCCTTTCCCCCCCACTGCTGCTGCTACCGGTAACCACAGAACTGTAAAGGTTGGGGACCATTGATCTACAATCTTGACTCTAACCTTCTGTTTAATACTTGAGCTTCTTTTTGAACACTTGAAGGATTTGCCTTTTTCCAACAGTCTTTACCTGTCATGCCCCTGTTGGAATCTGAATCTGAGGAGGAAGACGAACAGCTGACAGAGAGTGGGAGTGTGGCTCTGTTGGCTGTGGAGGAAACTGGAGAGGGAAAACTCCAGCTGGGCAGAGCAGGGAAGAGGTAGAACAAGGGAGAGGGAGTTCAGAGGAAGACCCAGGCCCACCCCCTCTTCATCCTAGGGCAGACAGGGAGGAACGAAGAAGAGAGCAACATGGGCTGCATGGCTTACAGGGGAGGAAAGGGCCCTGATTCCCTTCATTAGGCACACCTGGGAAGAGAGTTTAAAAGAGGTGCAAGCTGAGAGCAGCGGCTTCTGGGAACAAACAAGAGTTTATCTTGTATTGACTTTGGTTATCTGCATTCCTGGCATCGTCCCAACCGGGTTGAATTACTGCGTTCCTTCCCGCCTGGAATTCCTTCTCTTGCCCTGCCAGACTAATTACCTCATCTTGCCTTGATTGGACTTATAGTTACAGTTTTTGTTGACAACGTTTTGGACTTGAATCTCTGCAGCCAAAGGCTGTTCATGGGAGAGTTCTTCTCCAGCCAGAAGGTAACCAGGACATTGGGGGCAAAGTTGGAGCCAATAAAAGGACTCCTACTTATTATTTGATTGTATTGCCTTTGTGCCACTCCGTCATCACATTTCCCAGCTAACTTCATCCAGCAGATTGGGCATGCTGCAGATCCCATCAGCCACAGAGTGTTGGCTGGGGCGGGGGGGCAGGCATTAAAAGATGGGCTTTTTCCATAATAGCCCCTGTTCTGTGGAATATTCTCCCCTTGGAGATTAGAATGGCCCCAACCCTGCTATCCTTTCATAAGGCTTTAAAACGTGGCAGGGTACCTGAGCCTGGAGCTCTGAATATGTTAAGAGCCCCATTTGTGGCTGCACTGTTAATTGGCTAAGTACCTTGGCTGCTGCATACATTTATATTTGAATGTTTCTATCATTTCAAATAGAATTATTTAAATATTAAATGATGTTTTTTATTTTATTTTTAATTGTCTTAAATGTTTTTAAAGTTTTAGAAATGTAAGCTGGCCAGAGTTACCGGTTGAGGTGAGTGGCTATAGAAAGTTAATAAGCAAGCAAATAAATAAACCTCATCACCTCTGTGGACACCATAACATACAATCAGCACAATATGAATTAATAATTGTGTCAGGGGAAACCTGGGTGAAATGTTAAAAGAGCACAGTATCAGCAAATGTAATATTTGTGTTTATAACTAGACTGCATTTATTTGTTCCCTCCAGGATATGGGTGTATTTGAATACTATAAAGAGCTTATAGGCTTTAAGCAATATGGGGAACCTTCCCATCTTATGAAATACATTGAGCCTAGAGAGGTAAGGGCTAAAATGAAGTAGTAAGCATTAAGTGTTCACACTTTGATAATTGATCCAAGGTAATGCTGCTCCATGACATGTCTAACATTAACAGGAGTGTGCCACTTAATATGGCTTAACATGGTATAAGTTTGTAGTGAATATTTAAAAGCTACATTTCTTCTTCTTCTCCTTCACCTTTTGTCTCCTCCTCTTCTCCTCCTCCTCCTCTTCCTGCTCCTCCTCCTCTTCCTCCCCCCCCCTTCTCCTCCTCCTCCATCCTCNCTTCCTCCCCCCCCCCTCTTCTCCTCCTCCTCCATCCTCCTTCCTCCTAGCGTATTCCTGCAGGTGCAGGGCCTATTTTTCAGACCACTGAATGCCACTTTGCACGGCCAGCTGTGTCTCCAGGGCACAGGCCTGCAACTTGCATATTTTTGTTGGTGGTGTCTTGCCATCTCTGTTTTGGATGCCCGCAAGGTCACCAGCCATTGACTTCTAATTGGTAGGCAATCTTGGCCACAGTGGAAAGGTGCTGCTCTCTGGAGACATGTCCATACCAGTGAAGCCAGCCTTCCCTCATCTTCTATGTAATTGATGCCAAACCAAAACTTTGTCAAATGATGCCATTTAAAAGCTACATATCTATGTGCTAAATCCTCTTTTTTCATTTTACTAACTATCATTTATGGCAGGAGGCCTCAAATTTGCACATGCAAAGAGAATTACTGCCAATGCTTACTTGCTTCATCTCAGCCTGGGCAAATGGATATTTGGCTTGCCATGCAAAGATTGGAGGGAATTCAGACAAGGATCCAGCTTTGCACGGAAAAGCCCAACAAACTTGTTTCAGAAATTGATGGAGTTGGCTGAAATGGCAAAATGGACCACTCTGATAAAAGAAAAGAACATAAGTACTTTCGTTTCCACATGGAAACTGCTTCTGAACTTCGTGCTTGATGTGGAGAAGAATGTAACTCTGACTTTGGTTTTTATAGATTACACGGATAGAGCTTTATAGAAATGGCTTGTTTATACTATTAGGAAAAAGCTGTGATTTGATGTTAAGGTCTTATTTTACTGTAACAGAGACTGTCAGAAGTCAACGCTTCTTTTTCTTTTTTCTTATCTTTCCTCACTTCTTCCCCTTTCCTTCCCCACTGCTTTCCTCTTTCCTTTGTATTACTCTATAACTCAATAAAAATATTAACAACAAAAAGAAAAGCACAACGAACTTGGCTTGCTTGGATCTGCTGATAGAACATTCTGCTTACCTGTATAAAGCTGGATCAGTGTCAGATTTCTCTTCTAACTCCTCAAAAGAAAGTGGAAAGGAGACCCTAAAGAAGGGGTGGGCAACTATGGCCTCTTTATGACTCTCTAGACTTCAATTCCCAGAATTCCTGAGCCAGCTGGCCTAGCAACATTGGGAGTTGAAGTCCACAGGTTGTAAAGGGGCCATAGTTGCCCATCTCTGTCCTAAAGGATGTTCTGATAGTGTTCTGGCTTTCCATGTGGAAACCTGCTCAGTTGTACTCACAGCTGAGTTGCTGACAGAACTCTGTTCTTTTCCTCCCAGAAGAGCCAACAGCCAACTCAGGATTTTCTGTGGTTGCAAATATTGATTCGAAATAAATATAGAATGAGAAATGAAAAATGTGTGTCTCAAAAATTAAACCCAGTTTTCAGGAATTACATAAAATAAAGCAAGGTCATCTTTCTTGTTAAAATGAGGTCCTAAAGTCAATTGTTTTATTCCAATTTAATTCCAATTTTAAAAAGCAATATTTTATCACTGTTTTTGATATATAGAGTAATGAAGTTCATTAACTTTTTAAAATTTTTGCATGCTATCAGACGTAAAATTTTGTTTGATTACAGGCAGAATTTTTAGATGCTGCAGCAGGAGTTCATATTAAATTCAGACTAGGTGGGGTGAGTTTACATTTAACAATTATATTTTAATAATAATTAAAACAAGTGTACAAATATGAGTGCTTGTTCATATTTGTATGTCTTTGTGCACATGTGCAGGTATGCACATTAATATAATCACACAAAATGTAAATTTACAAAGAACACATTTTTTCATACTTTAAAAAACATATTGTGAGTACTTGTAAGTTTATGCCAGGATTTTATCACTTGTTAGTAAAGTGCTGAAACTAAAACTGTAAGCAAAAAGCCTGAAGACATCTTTAAAACAGACTTTCTTCTTCATTTTACACGATGAGCAAAGCTTGATAGTAGAATGTGCCTGTGTGTGCACCTTCAAGTTACTGTTGACTCTTTGCATTGGACAAGCCCTTGAGGTTTCCTTGGCAAGATTTCAGAAGTGGTTTGCTAGTTCCTTCTTCCTGGGGCTGAGAGAGTGACTATCCAAAGGCCATCCAGTGGGTTTTTGTCCCTAAGATGGGATTAGAAGTCATGGACTTTTTTGGTTTCCTTAACCATTGCAACAAACTGACTTTCACTATTAGAATCAAAAATGTGTTTTTTGAGCGCCCAACTGCTTTGGCATTCATTGAAACAATTTACATTCTTGCAATGTTTTAGTAAAGGGGCATATAGTCTTGATCAGGGGTCTTTAAACTTGACAGCTTTAAGATTTGGGGACTTCAACTTCCAGAATTCCTCCTCCAGTCATATTTCCTCAGGAATTCTGGGAGTCGAAGTCCATAAAACTTCATGAAGTCCATGAAGTCCACTTGCCAAGTGACTCTTGGTCATGAGTTATCAGTACTGGTCTCTTTGAAGTATCTAGAAGTTCACAGGAAGGAAGAAAGCCATCTCATTCAAGTTCCAGCAGAGATTCAGTCAAATTCCTTGTGTGCAAACCACCAAGAAAATGCCATTCGTTTTTATTGGCTATTATATTTTTGTGGTGGTTTTTTTTTTATTTTAAGAATCGTTCTCATTTTATTATATGTGTTGTTGGCAGAGAATTGAAAATGTTTTGAAAGTCAGAATACTTGTTTAACAGTACTGCAGTTAGCATTGTCAGATATCTTGTTCTGTATATATATATGTGTGTGTGTGTGTGTGTGTGTGTATGTGTATATGGATATGTATGTGTATATGGATATGAATATATATATACATACATACATACATACATACATACATACATATATATATACACCAGGGATCAGCAACCTTAAACACTCAAAGAGCCACAAAGGTCCTAATTGGAAGCCCCCATTAAATTCTGGAACTGACCGGAAACACGGTTCCCCACCACCACCATAAAGTCTCCTCCTAGCGTGGCGTACTTTTTCCTGTGCCGACCAGAAGTCCGTTTCCCCCACTATAGAGTCTCCTCCTAGCGTGGCATCATTTTTCTTCTACCTGTCCTAACCAAAAGCCCTATCAATTATGGAGCTGACCAGTGACAGGAAACTGCAGCAGAGGGATGAAAGAGCCACATGCGGCTCCAGAGCCACAAGTTGCCGACCCCTGATATATACAGTTCAGGATTGCTTCATGCTTAACAAACATACCATGTGGTTGTTTTGCCCTTTATGCAAATAATAGAGCTTCCAAAACCACTTCAGAATGAATTGTCTCAGGACCCACAAAAGTGCATTTTAAGAGAAAAATAATTCCAGTCTGCTTCTGATTTGTTTTAGAATCTTTTCATTTGGTAAATAAATAGACATCTACAGAGAATATCCCTAAGGATCTGCAAAAGTAAATTGCAGTGACTACAACATGTTTTCCATTTACCGCTTTTTAAACTGGATATTTCCTTGCAGGACAAGTTTCCTCCCAGCATATACTATAAAATATTTACTCATAGACCTATTGTGGATTTGTGTGCAAATAGTCCCAAAGACTATGCGAAGATTGCAACCAAACCAAATCCAAGGAAGTTGCAGAAAGGGACTGTCAATGAAAGTACTAGTGACTGGTATAAACGCATCGAGAATAATGGCTGGAGACTTCTTTCTATTCGAGTAAGACAATAGATATTTTAATTTCTCACTTGGTTCCTCTGTTATTGCCTTCCCCAAACAGATTGTTTGCATAGGTTGTGACGGGTGACTTCTTTCCAGTTGACACATTTCAAGGATTTGTTGTGTTCAGCGGTGCGATTCAACCAGTGTAACAATTGGTTCAGTGATTGCATGGTTTGTGCGCATGCCCACCCTTTCAAAAAGTCCATTTTCAGCTATAATACTTACCTTCTACTGCAGTCCCGGTGAGTAAAACAGCTGAGGTGCAGCAAAACGGCTCTGCCACATGAATCAGCTGTGCTCCACAACAAGGAAATAAAGCACAAGAAAGAGCAGGGATGGGTGGGAGGGGCCAAATGATCACCGAAATTACTGGTTTGCTCGAATCAGTCAGAATTGGTAGAATCCCACCCCTTATTGTTAAAAGCACAGACAAAACCCGCAAAATGGTGTTGGGCTGCTTTCCAATCTCGTCAAAGAATGCTTTGGGGAGTTGGTATTACATGTTTTCTACGTTTTTTTTGTGGAAGGTTACTGAGCTTTCCAAGTTTCAAGGGATATGGAGGATTTCTGAAAGTAGAGATGATTTCCCACTTCTGCCCCAATCTGTATTACAGATCACCAACTACCCAACAATTCATAAAGGGGAAGAATATCTGTGATACAGCTCAGAGACCAGGAAATTTATCTTCCCTTTCAGCTATTCCATCACTCCCTGCTCCAGTTCTACTTCAGAATTGTTTGGTCTAATTCAACCAGTTGCATCTCAACCCCTCCTATCCATTCTCTTTTTTTGTTTCTGCCTTCTCAATGTTTTCTCTCAACTCTTTTTTGCCTCACATGTCTTTTGAAATGGTACAGGTTAATGTCAGGCATTCTACTTTAAAAGTTGAGTTTGCTTTTAATTTACAAATCAACCTATTGCTAGGTTAATCTTGTTAACTATACAGCATCATAGGTTAATGTTACTAAGTATGCTGTATTAAAGATAGTCCTTGAGTTACAACTATCAGTTTAGTGACTGTTTGAAGTTACAAGTTTGCTAAAAATAAGTGAGTTATGACCATTTTTCACACTTAAGAACTGTTGCAGCATCCCCAGAGTCATGTGATCAAAATTCAGACACTTGTCAACTGACATGTGTTGCTAGTGGTTCTAGTGTCTCAGCGTCATGTGATTTATCTTTTGCAATCTCCTGATAAGCAAAGTCAATGGGAAAGCCAGATTCATTTAACAACCATGTTACTAATTTAACAACTGCAGTGATTCACTTAACAACATTGACAAGAAAGATTAAAAAATGGGGCAAAACTCACTTAACCATGGAAATTTTGGGCTCAGTTGTGGTTGTAAGTTGAGGACTACTTGTACAAAAAGGCTGTATTATGCTGTCAACTCAGAATGTAGTGTTATTTGTCAAAGATTGATTTCAGAGAATTCTGATGTGAAACAGAAAAGTTCTTGTCACTTCCTACAATTTTGCTTCAGGTGATTCTGAAAGGGAATATAATTAGCTATCATTGCCTTCAATTGGGGCCACTTTTGCATATTAAGCTAAAAAGTTAAATAAAATGCAACTCCATTGGGTAGGTGAATCCCAAAAGGCTACCACTTTTAGTTTATAAGCAAATTTTGTCAACATTTCTAAAAATTCCAGCTAAATTCCAGTCAACTACAGCATCTGGTTAAACCTTAGTATAAATGGCTCAGCAGTTAAAGACAACGAGCTTGTCAGCTGGAAAACTGACAGCCCAGGTTTGAGACCCAAGTGCCTTGGAATGGGGTGAGCTCCTGTTACTCGCTCCAGCTGCTGGCCACCTCGCAATTCAAAAGCATGCCAATGCAAATAGGTAACACTTTGTGCACCTCAGCATTCTGTGCACCTCAACTTATAGTCATGCTGGCCATATGACCAGGGAAATGTCTTTGGACACTGGCTCCCTTGACTAAGAAACAGGGATGAGTATCGCCCCCTAGTGTCAGACACAACTGAAAATGGGATCCCCTTTTAATATACTTCCTTTTATTTGTGTAATGCCCATTTCAACCAACTGACTCACAGCAGTGTTAAGAGTTGCCAGCCTAGTAAGAAGCACAATGTAGAATTGGAAGGGGAAATATCAATGTCTATTTAGCAGCCTGCCTTTTTTAACATAGCAGACTATTCAGACACAGCCATTGCCAAGCTCCAGATTTTCTCTGTCTCTGCAAGCATCAACAAGTTGAGCCCTAAAAAACTCAGAGCATATTGGTAGAGAGAGGGAAGCTGAGTCAGAACAGCAGTTGTCCCAAAGGTATTTAGCCTTGACAAATAATAATAAAAAAAAATCTGATAAATGTGAAATGGTTTTCAACAATATATTTCAGTACTGGAAGGGTGTGGACTCTTTAACAACAAAAGACAATACCAAAATACAGGAATTCCATCATTCTCCTCAGCAGAGGAAACAGAACATGAAAAAAAGAAGAAAGACAAGAAAAATTGAATGGCTGAAGAAAATGTGAGTTATAGCAACTTAAAATTCTGAACGCGAGAGTGGTCAATTTTCATTTTATTATCAGCTTAGTGGTTTTTAATTATCATTCATTCAGCCATATGCTAATATAAGGGTAATCCATCATTATTAAGCTACAGCTATTCATCAGCTGAAAATAGCTTGCCATAAATCACAAGTTAACCATTTCTGCCCAATTCTATTGGCTGCATTCATCTAGACTGGGGAATGTAAAACTTCAGGCCAGAAAACCTGTTAGTTAAAAAAAAATCTGTAATCCCTGATCAAGAGGCAAAGCTCTAGAGACAGAATATTGGTGTTGCTCGTATTTTTCCCCCTTTGCCCTCATTGAAGTCCATCAGGTTTTTGCAGAAGTTCAAAAAAACTGTGATCTAAAAGACAGGGCAACAGAACTAAGGCAAACCGTTCTTCCAAGTTAACCTTCCTCTACTTAATGCCAACCTGATAGGCTGAAGTTATCACTGATTCAAATTCAGTCAAACTAGCAAAAGTTATATGAGTAGTCCTCAACTTATGGCTGGACATTTAAAGACTGTTCGAAGTTGCAGTACCCTCTCAAAGGAGTATTTTACCCCCCTAAAGCCATTATAAAACATCACGTGGCACCCTCCCCCATTTCCATGATAGCATTCTGGGTGCTTGTCCAAATTTATGACTAGTTGCCAGGTGCCCCGTGATGACCCTTCACAATCTTCTCAGCTGGCTTCCCCAGAAAGTCAGTGGGGAAGCCAACAGGGAAGGTCACAAGTTGCTGTTGCCTGCTGAGAGGATTCTGTCTTGCCTCTGGGAGCTGGCTGAAATAGCTGCCTACCCAGGAGAATTGAACTCCTTTGGTGGGCTAGAGAAAAGGAGCTCCAATCCTGAAGATGAGAGCTTTGTTTCTACAACCTGCTAGAGCTACAGTTCCTTTCGGCACATTAAGGGGAGCCAAATTTATTTGGCGGGGTGCTGAAACAGAGGTCAGATTCTGAAGTCCCACGCTCCATTCCTGCAACTCACTGGAATAGTCTCTTTCCAGGGGAGTTGAATTCAGCAGGCAGTTCTTTTGCTCCACTTAACAACCCAGATCACTTGATGACCACAATCAGGAATGCTGGGCTTGCAGTCATTGAGTGACGCAGTCACTTGAGCGTCTTGCTTATTGACTTATTTTGTTCATCAACCAAGATTTCAGTCCTGATTGTGTTTGTAAATTGAGGACTACCTGTAATCCTAACACATTGGAGGAGGCGTAAAATATTTTAGCTACTGTATTTCCACAGTAACTAACCAGACCATATGTGATATGTTCTGTGATAATTTAAAAAGTTGTAAGTTAAAATTTTTAAATGAGTTTTAATTTTTTGAAATAAAAAAAAGAACAGGAAAGATTAGGTTAGTCCAATAAAGTGGCTCTCCAAGTGTTTGTGTGTTTGTTTATTTATGTCTAAATAGAACAATAAAACAGTGCGGGTGTGAATCAGCATTGGAAGCTGCCTTCCACATTGGTATGGTCTTTCATAAGGAGACCTCTTCTTATACAACAGTGCCCTCCAGTGCTTTGGGGGTGTTCTTTAGATACCTTGATTGTCAGTCAACTAGCTAAATTAATTCTAATACACAAATAAACAATTTGGGTGGAGTTGTTAAAATTGAAATTGCCTTCCTAAGAGCCTGAAGTCAACACATATTTCCAAGTGTGTGTTTTGTGAGTAGCCGTGGGTATTTCTAAATTAGAATACCAGTTCTTTAACACAACAGGTGAACAAGATTATTTTTAGTCCTAAGAGATTAAGGCCAGGTGGCATCAACATTTTGTGGCTTTTGAGATCTTGACAGTTGCTGCTCCAGTTCTCAGGAATTATAAAGTTCAGTATCACCTGAAGACCACAGGTTTCTGTCTAATTTATATAGGAGCACACAGAGAATCTACCAGACAAATAGTGATTCTGGAGTGAACAATGAACACGTAGTTTCTGCCAGAGATCTGATTTAGAATCAGAAATAGGCAATAAACTTTGGTAGAGAAGAAACCAGAGAATGAGTTTGTGTTCCATTTACTGGAACATGCCACAGGCTTTTTTTAATCGCAGAGAAAGTTGTAGTCCATCTATCACACTGTGCTTTGTGCAGTAGTTGTTCTTAAAAATTGTGCTTCCCTAGGCAACCATTTGAATTTTTTGTCAAAATCAGTCCTAATAATTTAATATGGTGAGATTTTTTTCAGAATCATTTTTTAATTGAATGAGTCTCAGAATATATCATAGATATTGTTGTTGTGGAAGTTTAAATGCTACGTGCGTCTTTCACTTTTTGCCTTGCATTGTACTGTCTAGGAATTGTATAAATGAATTAATTGCTAACAAGTATGTATCAAAACATTAATCAATTTGCAAAGACTAAATTCTTCAAGGCTGATTAGCCATGTGTTGGAAAGCTACACTTGAATGTGTTATTAACAAGGTTCCAAAAAAATTAAAATTATATTGCTATATTAATACATTGTACAGGTAGTGTTCAACTTTGTTATTTAGTGATGATTCAGTTACAACAACCCTGGAAAAAGTGACTTACAAGTGGTCGTCTCGCAACTCTCACTGCATCCCACAGTCAGATAGTCAAAATTTGGGTGTTTACCGATTTGCATGTAGTATGACAATTGCCGTGTCCTCGTTGCAGTGTCCTAGGGGTCATGGGGTTGCCATTTGAGACTTTCCCAGACAGCTTCTGACAAGCAAAGTCAATGTCAACTGCAAGTGATTCACATAACCATGGCAAAAAAGGCGGTGAAATTGTGTGCAATTTACTTAAACAATTGCCTTGCTTAACAATAGAAATTCTGGTCTCAGTTATGGTTATAATTCAAGGATTATCTGTACAGTTTAGCTTAACAATGGTAATTGGGACTGAAAATTTAGTTGTTAAGCAACACTGTCGTAAATAGAAAAACCTTTTGTTTGTGCCACTTAAAGCTGCCAGTTCAATAGTCCTGGTTACCATCATTTTAGCAAGGATCACATGGGTCATTAAGTGAGGACCTCGCATTACTGCTACTTATGATTTCCTGGTGTCTTTCCATTGACTTTACTTGGCAATTTATGATTGGTGGAGTTCAATTCCCAGAATTACACACACACACACACACACACAGAGCCATGTTTAAAGTTGTGAAGTTTGCGAAACAGTGCTCTCCATGGCATATGTTATACCATGTTAAATATAGATTTGATTTTCTTACCAAACCATTGTGCAACTTGTAAGGTATGTGTGTAGATTGCACCTGTGCCTGGTCACTGTGAAAAGGTTATTGTTCCCTCGACAAAGGAAAACACCAGAATACAAAAACTCGAAGGGGATTAATTTATAATGTGTTAGTGAAGGTATTTGGAAGAATTTTGATCAAAAGGATGTGAGGAATAATAATGGGCAAAGTATGGGAAGTTTTAGGTTTAGCAAGGGAAGTACAGAAGAGTGTTTTGCTCTTTGGTAGGTTTTTGAAAACAATATGAATGTGATAAATTTATTAGATCTTTGTTGAGTTAAATAAAACATGAATGGCCTTGTTTTGCGCAAATGGGGATTTGAAAATTACTATCCAATGCAGTAAGAACAATATATGAGGGAAGGAAAGCACATGTGAGAATAAACAGAAAGATTAGGAAATAGTTTTAATATTGAATAAGGAGTAAGGCAATAATACGTAATGTACCCTTGGTTATTTTATGTCTTTGCACTGTTTGAGATGATGTTAGAGATGTTTCATTTGGAAATGTCTATTTTTCTAGGCAGGTGAAGCTATATTGTTGGCTAAACTCCAAATAATTTGCAATAAATGTTGAGTTGTATAATGTAGCAAATATATGAAGTTTACTGTAGTGAAGAGACTTGTGCTTCAAGGCAAAAATGGCTTAAAATTATTCATAAATGGCAAAAAATTACTATAGAAGAGAAAGTGGAGAAATTTGAAGAAGTGCTAATGGCAATCGAAAAGAATTTGGCAGCACAATTTGTTGCAAGGAATCAGTATTTTTTGAAAAACGTGAAAATGACTATATGCTCCTTTGGGCAGATGGTAGTCAATGTTGGCTAGATCAAGGATGAATGGGTGTAGACTAAATGTTGATTGAATATAAAAATGAATGACTAGTATGAAAAAGGTAATGAGGTTCAATATGAAAAAGATATAAAGGAAGAGCAAATGAGCAGATGGAGATTTAGAAAGTCACTGTTGGATGGAGTTTATGAAATTCCCTCCAAACAAGGAAGTGAGACTTAAAAGGCAGTGAAGTTGTATATGGTTATTGATGCTGCAAACCATCTAAGGATAGTTTGCAGAAACAGAAATCTTTGGGGAAGTATAATGATTGTGTTGATGTAAACTAGATTTAGCTGCATTTTCTTTTTCTAACTCAGGCTTTTAATTCTCTATTTTTATTTATTTGCTTGCTTAATTCCTGCCCTTATTATTTTTGAGAAAAACTCAAAAGGAGTGAATACGATCTTGCTCCTGTTATTTTCCTTACAGCAACAACCCAGTGAGGTAAGTTGGGCGGAGAGAGAGTAACTGGCCCCAAGTCACCCAGCTGCTTTTCATGCCTAAGGCAAACCTTGAACTCATGGTCTCCTGCTTTCCAACCTTAACCACTGGCTCTATAGACCAAACCTACTCTATTAATTTCTATTAGTCTATCAAAGTAATTCTATTCATTTTTTGTTTCTTCCTCCTTTGCTGCCCTTTGAACAATGTTGCTTACCTTGAAAGGGAAGAGGACATACGGTTGCCTCAGAGTGAGAGATGGGTGGCAAATAAATTTGATTATAATAATAATGCTCAATGAAAATGCTGTAACTATTATGAATGAAAATACATATTTCTATTTTCTAGGTACTTTGGAGAAAATCTTCAAGTTAAAACAGAGAATCCAGAGGCAATTGCTTTAATTCAGAGAGCAACCGAAGGGCTAATCAAGTCCCTGGAGAAGGAAGGAATAGATCAAGTGATGGAATGGGAAGTAGATGAGATGTTAAAGTGGACAAATGCATTGAATTATGATGAGTAATGGTTTTAAAGTTCACCTTTCATTACTTTTCTAAATCTAATTGTTTTAATCTAATTTATTAACTCATACCCACTCTCTTCGGTCTTTCTCCCACACAGACACCAATCAAATCACAAAATATATATGAGAGGGAGAGGGAGAGAAGCAGTAATATAGAAAATTAATAAAAGCTTTTCTGTAACACCCCTTGCGCACCTTTTGTTATTTTTTCACCTTGCTTTTGTTTTTGCGATTTGGATGGTTTTAATTGTTACTGCAATTTTTGTAGTAACCACTGAGTTGGGAGATTTAAAAAATGTGTGTTAAGAGAAGGAGTGAGATGCTAGGAATATGTGTATATATCACTTCAAACAAGGGATTTCAAACTCGCGATGACACGTCATCACATGACATATCACAACTTTTTTCCCCTTCACTAAAACGGGGGTGGGCATGGCCAGCATGTGATGCATACGGCTCGTGGGCTGTGAGTTTGACACCCTGCTGGAAAGCATGGATTGCAATTTGGCTATTACTGCTCCATTTTATTCACTGTGCTTGTTGTTTACCTAGATATGTCAAACTGTGGAAAGAAGTTGGAACAAGCAAGACTTCAGAAAGTTTTCAAGGTAAAACTTTAGCTGATTTATTCTTTATGTATTTTTAATCTAAAGATAAAGTATTGAATTGTAAACTACATGGGTAATTAAAGACTACTGTAGCACATGAGATGTAACATGTGATGATGGCAGCTGGTGGTATAATCCCACACAGATGCATAATTCCTATGCCTCTCTGTAGAATTAGGTGTATAAGGTTATGAAGGCAAATCTTTGGTTGATTAATTAAATTTTTAATTAATTCAGTTAATTAAACAAAATTTATGGCATAACTAATTAGTATTCTGTAAAAGTGGATGAAAACAAGTGATTTGGATCTTAATTATAATTATTTTGAGGGACTTGCTATGTGGACATTTTAAATATATTCTTTTAAGAGGTTCGAAAATAAATGTGGATTTTAAAAATGTAGAAAAACAATCCTAAATTTAAGTCTTAGTTTTCAGTATTTTTAGAGAAGCAAGTCTCTAGGCCCAATCAAATATCTGAAGTCAATTTGGTAGGAATTAAAATTTGCAAGAATATGACCTGTTACAAGATATTATATATATATATAATTATATATATATATATATATATATATATATTAATATATATACTATATTATATATACATTATATGTATATGGTATGTAGTATGGTATGTATGATATGTATCATGTATATGTATATGTATATGTATATTGTTGATGAATTGTGTGTGTTGTGAATGGTAGTTGTTATTAGAATTTATCGCGGGTACCTATCATTGTTGTGCTGTTCAGCTTCCCTTCGGTATTTATCCACGTTCAGTTGGTAGTGGCTTTTAAAGTTGTATGCCAGCGTTTCAGAGCGAGAATGTCTCGATCTGCCTATCATGCAGGCTTTGTATTAGGTTTGTATCAAATATTATATCAAACTCTATACAGAAGCCTGGATAGTGCCAGATGCAGATTTTCCTACTGGAAATGTTGCTACATGACTTTATAAAGCACTACAATGACGTGGGATAATACCCGAAGGAAGCTGAACAGCACACATGTAAGAACCCGCGAAAACTTAAAAAAACAAATATATATATATATATCACTATTTGTTGAATTTGTCTATTATGCCATCTTTTCTCCAGAAGTTCAAGAAGTGCTTGTGGTCTCAAACCTCATCCCTAAAAATAGCCATAGAATACAATTTGAAAGAGGATAAATATATAATATTGCAGATGCAAATGTGCCATTTTGCATGTTATTGTAGAAAATAAACTTTAAAAAGATTATGCTTATTCAACATTATTTAATAGTTCAAGGATAAATCTAAATTCAGTAAATTTGAATTGGGCGTATCTTCTAAGAATCCAGGAGTTACATTTTGTGTTGCTATCATGCAATATTATCCATGAATAAATACCTTGAATTCAGTTTTTCATTGCAAATGGTTTAAAAATATATTTGTGCTTTTATAAAACATTTGGTTTTATTGTATAAATATTCTTCATTTGTATCTTTAGCTTTCCAGTTTACTCAGCAATACTGTAACGTTTCTGAATTGATACCAAAGAACATCCAAGAACTAATGCAATCTCAGTATCGACTAAAAGAGAGACCTATTATCAACTCACTTTAATAGTTGCAGAAGCAAAAAAAAATCACACATCTGACAACTGAACATTCATCCATCATAATTGTATCAACATAAAACTTCAGGAGAAAAAATAGAAACTCTGTATAAAAAGAAGAAATCTGTGCATTTGTCAAGTTAATGTGCTTTAACACGTTAACATAAAATATAATGAATGTAAAGAAATTTGAAATTAAATTTAATTTCCTAATGAACTTATTTTGTGATAGATGGCATGTCTGTTGTAATACACAGAATTAGTAGTATTTCTTAATTCTTCAATTTTATTTTTAATCATTAATTATTTTGATTCTGACAAACTTAAGGTATTATATATAAATTTCAAAATATAAAGCACTAGCCAATTACCCAGTGTTGCCTAGGTATTTATTTATCCAAATCCTGTATTAGACAGGAAAATCCTGTAGATGGGACTCTCACACTACTGTCTCTTGCGCAGCATCACAATTCTTCTATTCCTCCACAATAGGGAGCCCCCTTGTGGAGTACTCTGAAGCCATTACCATGGCAAATCCACTGTGCTGTACAGTGGAAACCATTTCAAGGCACACACACACACAGCCCTGATGAGTTTTAGGGGTTTCTTACCCTCACAGTATTTGTTTCCAGAGGATAAGTCATCTGTGTGCCAAGTTTGGTTGCAATTACTTGAGGTGTTCCAGAGTTATGCTAGAACTTCTGGATGCTGGGGAGGGCAAAAACGGGACATGGGGAAGCAAGAAACTATTTTTTCTTGTTTTCCTCCTCTAAACTTAAATGTGTCTTATGGTCTGAAAAATATGGTAATAAAAAAATCAGTAGCAGAAAAATTTTGAGCATTCAAGGGTGTCTCTGCTGAAATATTAGCTTTGCCATCCTGTCAGCGACAATATGAATTTCCCACATACTAATTTAAAGGTGACATTCTTTCATTTTTTTATAGCTCACTATGGCTTTATGCAAAATGGACTATAATAAATAGATATGAAAGAGAAATGCATGTTCAAAAGAATTTGGCTTTATTGTACATTTGAAAAGGCACTTTTTAGGATCTCTGCATTTCAAAGCATATCAATATACAAATAATAGTCTAATGAAAAGCAAATAAAAAAAAAGTTCCACCTGAATACTACTTTGTTTCTCATAAAAAAGAAAACGCATGTGCCCACAACAGTGTTTACAATATATTTTAATTCACAAAGTTCCTTCAGTAACTTCTTCCAGTTCCAAAGTGCACATACAAGTTATTACAAAAAGGATTAGCTTAATACTGAACTAAATTTAATTGATAATGAAATGTAAAATAAGGTTATCTTTTCCATGATATAGAACAACATAGTGGACATAGGAATGTCTTGCTACCGGTAGTATAAATTAAACCTTTACTGGAAATATTTTATTTGTAAGAAATCTATATTCACATTCATTATCAAAAAGGGAGGGGGATTTCCCTCCCCCATTATTACAGCATAAAGTAGGATAGATTATGCCAGTTTGTCTATCAAACCAAAGCCACTGCACTCTTTAGTAATTATGAAAAGTAATGTAGTACTGTGCAATTATTTCTGATTGTACATGTTATTGTGAATTCCTATTTTTCTTTTGAAATATCTTCAGAACCGCACATATATTACACACACACAGTGTGTGTGTGTGTGTGTGTGTGTGTGTGTGTATATATATGCTGTTCAGCTTCCTTCGGGTATTATCCCTATATATATATATATATACATACAAACATACACACACGCTGTTCAGCTTCCTTCGGGTATTATCCCACGTCATTGTAGTGCTTTTAAAGTTGTAGCAACGTTTCA
>BHFT01003815.1:0-73121 GCA_004320025.1 Laticauda laticaudata | reverse complement strand
TAGATAGATAGATAGATAGATAGATAGATAGATAGATAGATAGATAGATAGATAGATAGATAGATAGATGTGCAAATTCAGTCTTCTTTCCCTCCTAATGAATATAATTAGCTCCATTGCTCTGGCTACCAACTCCAGTAATATTTTTTAACAACCTTGGCTAAAAAATGTCAACTTCTTTCATGAAAATTCAAGCATATTTTGCGATGCCTTGACAATATTCCCATAAGGTAAGGTAATCATGAACAATAGTGCAAACATGATACTCTGATAGAATTTATCTGGACTGTCTATTGAATAATCAAGATAAATTTATTTCTCTAAAAGTAGCAAAATTTTGCTACATTGTTTGTAAGCTTCATCCACAAATGATTGCTAATCTATCATTACTATAGCTTTATTTTTTTATCAAATCTATACACTGTCCACTCACTAAGTGACTCTGAGTAATTTACAAGTAAAAATCCTTAGGCTCAGTAAAATATCACATATTACATTTTAGCATGTGCAACATCAAGTTGGGAAACTAAGATTTCATGCAGCCTTTCGATATTTTTGTATCCTCATATTCAGTTTAAATTCTTCCAAAATGAGCTGCTTATGAGTCTGTGGGACTCCATTCTCATACTATTTAAAATAAAATAATAAAAAACAGTAACCCAGACCAATGATAGTATTCAGGAAAGACCAGTCTATAAGTTTTGTTATTAATAAACCATTATTTTTAATACCTGTATCTTGTAAGTGATTGACAAATCAGATAAATACTAAATACTAAATAATTTTTGACATGAGTTGCCTTTTTGTTTTATTTTTTATTTTGTTTATCATGGTTCAGGTGAAGTATTTGTAACATTTAAAAGTGTACCTAAGTATTTTATTTGCTTGATCTCTTTTTCAAATGTATCTGAGATTGTGCTGTAGTGGTGCCATCATTAGAATACGGTATTGCAGGCTAACTCTGCCCCCAGCCAGGAATTCAATCCTGACGTGGTTGATTCAGCCTTCCATGCTTCTGAGGGTGTTAAAATGAGGACCTATATTGTTGGGGAAAATATGCCGACATTGTAAATTGTTCAGAGTGTGCTATAAAGTACTATGGAGCAGTATATAAATCTAAGTGCTATTGCTATTGTAGAGAAAGTTATAAGTAAAATGAATACCTTAAATGGAAAATAAAATACATAATTTTAACACATCAAAGCAGGTGCTTCTCTTAAAATGATTTTGCACATCTATGGGATTTAGGGTGATTTTCAGTTCTCAGAAGTCTTTAAACCTATCAAATTTGTTCCAATCAGTGCCTCAAAATTCACAAATACTTTTCAGATGAGAAATGGTAATGGAAACTTCCAGTAAACAAACAATAGCTTCTTTTGATTTTATCCCATTTCCTCCTGTTTAAACTGGTGAATTCTTTCTTCTTTTTTTTTCATTCCATTCTGTAGGCATAACATCATCAAAATAACTTAGAGAATAATCCACTTTTTTTAAAAAAAATCTTACTTTTGGGCAGATCATAAATGACATCTCTCTTAGAGGGTTATAATCATTTGTTACTGTAGGTTCATTTTTAAATTCCAGATTTTTTTTGGGGGGGGGAATTATTTTAAATGCACAGATTTGATTTGAGAGAGTAAAATGTGCACCTATATGGGGATGTAAGGATTTGTTTTCTTTGCACAGGAATATTTTATTGTTCAATGCTTTATTATTTATTTACATTTATCACATTTGTACCTCAATATTATTTACTATTTTGATATTTTCATTTTATTTATGGTATAATTGTAAGATATTCAGAATTGTTTGGCAATTGAAATACCACTTTTTTTTCCTTTTTATGACCCTCTAATCTCTTTTATTGGGGGTGGAGTCAAGGCAATTGAATGGAGCTGAGCTGGCCAGATGCTCTTTCTGACGCCTACATGGAGTTCGCAGTAGATTTTTTCTCTTTGCTCTCGGATAGAGAAACACCTGTCACGTCCTAGAACTGAATTCTCAACCTCAGTGTCTTCACCTCTAGGCCACCATACTGGTTGGCAATTGGAATAATACATAAGCCTACATAAGTATTTTTATCAAGTAATAAATACCATTCCTTATTTCCAAGATTGCACAAAATCCTCAGTGAGAGTGATAAACAGATTACAGATCTGTTATTTCATATGCAATTTTTGTAACAAATATGTGTGTCATTAAGCCCAGATTATTTACATAATTATTTCTGGAAAATATTAAAAGAAACTTGAAAAAAGTCAAAGAACTTGACCTTGTTCCAATCCACAAAAATAACGAATTTTCAATTCATTTTTTCATCATCATTTACAGGGTGTGTCCAGTTCCATTCTTTCTTTGATCCTATTCAACATCATGAAACTGCTAGATTAGGTAATCTATCAACATAGGCTGAGGTATCCTCAAAGTGCAGATCATACCCAATTGTACATTTTTGTCTTGGTGATACTTGGTGATACAAAATTGCTTCCCAGAGTCTGAAAGCTGGAAGGTGCAAATGAATATGTTCATCTCAATGTTGGCAAAACCAAGCATGTGTTAGTTTTAGTGCTCCCAAATACAGAGATTTCCCACCTTAAACTCTGAATGGAATAAACAGAGTTGGTGTGAAATTTGGGGTTCCTCTTGAAATTGTGGCTCCTTCTCAAAGAACAAGTTGCAATCTTGGCTAAGAGGACCTTTACATAAACCCATCTTGTGCATCAATCACACCCATGCCTCGACTGGGAAGCCCTACTCATGGTCCTTCATGAGTAAATTCTTATATTTTGAAATAAAAATATGAAACTAAATTAAATCCTTGACATCACCACTGGGAAAAAAAAACTTTCTGTCATGCTGAATGCCTGAAGGACAAGAATATTGTTCCCAAAGAAGACTTTGAAGCAGTGAAGGAGAGAGGAAAGGGAAAGGATTTGGGTTTTTTTTCCTTCCCTTCCTTATATTGACAGCGAAGAGATTGTAAGAAATTGACAAAAATCCACTTTGATATCAATAGGCATTTAAACTGAAGATAAAATGTCAAAGGGATAATAAAGACTTTTGGATACTCAAAAACCTTTAAAAGCAGGAAAAGAGAGAAAAAGAAATAAAAGGGCGGGATCTGGAAAAATGAAGGAGACTGCCTGGAACTAAAAAGAACTTACAATGAAACCTGAACAAGATTCCTAAAAGATACATTCTAACTGAAACTTTGTAACAAAATAATTGAATCCCTGGAAGAGAAAGTGGAAAAAAGAAGCAAGAAGAAACAGCTTTGGATTATGTGGATTACTTGGTGATTTTTGGATTTTTGGCTATTGGATTTAAAAGTGTTTAAAATGGCATCATCTTAGAAGAACTGAAAATGGAACTTAAAAAACAGAAAGAAGATGTACAAGAAGGAAGAGATTATTTTGGCTTCGTATTTCAATTTTTAGAAATGGAGATCTGGAACTATGAGAAACAACAAGAAACGCTTGTAGAACAAGAAGGTTGGACAACGAAGAAAGCCATCTTTAATGATCATAGGAATTCTATGTGGGAAAGGAAGGGGGAAAGAGACGTGAAAAATTTAAAATCTGTAAAAAACAAGCAAAAAGTAAGAATTAGTTAAAAAATAATTACAATATAGGAAGAGAGATCAGCAGAAGAAAGAATTAGAAGTAGGACAGACAAGGGGCAAAAAGGAGAAGGAGAAAAAGTATGGAGAGAAGGAAAGGAAAGAAGTGTATGAAGGACAGAAACAAGACTATAGAGAAACAAGGGGAAAATGTATATAAGGATCACCACTATAAGCCTACTTTAGTAGATAATGGGTGAAAATTTAATTGAAAAGGGATTCTGCAAGTTACATAGATAGTATTGCCTATATTAGAAATAGAAAAAAATTAGAAAATACTGAAAACAATGTATGCATTAAAAATTTTGGATAAAATATTATAGTAATACAGTGGAAGTGTGTGTTAATAAATAATATGAAATAAAGTGAATGAGAGAATGAAATTAGGAAAGGATGGGAAACATTCTAATTATTCACTAATGTTTGATTTATAAAACTATAAGGTAAAGAAATATGGAAAAAAAAAGAACAATAGAAAGTTAATAAGTCGTTCACAAGGAAGGTATGATATTCAATTGAAAAGAAATGTCAAATTTGTTTACACGATTTTCTAACTAAATATTAATCCCGATAGAAAATGAATTGAATGGAGTTTTTATCATATATGGGTGGTGTGTGTGTGTGTGTGCGCGCGCGTGTGCTGGTTCAGCTTTCCTTCGGTATTATCCCACGTCATTGCTAGTGTTTAAAGTTGTAGGGCAACGTTTCAGCAGAATATCGGATCTGCCATCATCAGGCTCTGTATGGCTCTCACGAGCTTTTGTCTTTCAAATTCGCAGGCTGGACCTATCCTTTATTGGTAGGGGTCACCTGGGTGCCTGGTGGGGCGGGTGTGTCTTCTGAGCTGCAGGCACCAGAGGACGAGTCTGTTTGTGCTCAGGTGTTTGCCTGGCCTTGTGGCTGTGGAGATCTTGCTATTTGAGCAGTGCAGCTTCAAATGATTGACAGTCTGCTGGAATCATCTCTTCTATTCATGCTTCAGCGATCACACCTCCAAGTCCAGTGAACAGAGGAACCAAGACCCCCAGCCAATCAGGATAGGCCAGCTCGAATTTGAAACCAAAAAGCCTGTGAGAACCCACATCCATACAGAAGCCTGAATGAGGTAGAGTTGAGATTTCTGCTGAAGACGTTGCTACAACTTAAAAGCACTACATACTGACGTGGATTAATACCCGAAGAAGCTGAACAGCACACATGTAGAGTACCCACGAAAGCTTAAAAAAAATGTATCTATATCTATATCATATCCTATATCTCTATATCTAATTATATCTATATCATCTTATCTATATCCTATATCATATATCTATATCTAATCTATCTATCCTATCTATCTATCTACTTCTATCTATCTATCTAATCTATCTATCTATATATATAATATATATATATATATATATATATTTCAGAATTTCACTTCCATACAGGAAGCCTGATGATGGCAGAGCTGAGATTCTCCCTGAAACGTTGCTTACAACTTTAACAGAACTACAATCAAAGCTACAACTTAAACAGAACTACAATGACGTGGATAATACCCGAAGAAGCTAAAACACACATATATATACTACCCTATATATATATATATATATATATAATTTACTATAATATATATGTATGTATGTATGTATGTATGTATGTATGTATGTATATATGTGTGCCTCAGCCTCCTTCGGGTATAGTATCCCATGTCATTTAGTTCTTTACAGTTGAAGCAACGTTTCACGCAGTAATCTCACTGCCATCATCAGGCTTCATGTATTGAGTTGTCCTATGTTCAGTCAACCAAACGCCTGGCAGACCAAGACACACATAAGACCTGAACTATTGCACCCTGACTAAAGTACGACAGCCAACGGCTTCCGACAAAAACAAAATCACCCAGCTTGATCCACCAAAAAAACACACTAAAGACATCTAATAGGAACCTTAGAAGATCAAAACAGACCATGGAACTAAGCTGTCCTGCCCTACATAAGAGTACTTCAAGACAAGAATCAGTAAGATATTACACAGGGCATCACGATCAAGAACTGCCTCAAACAGGTACATAAAAAAATAGCAAGCCATACCTTAGAAACCCCAAACGATAAAATGGACCTGGGCAAAACCAAGGCATACTATAAAGTTCCCTGTAGCATCCCAGCCCGGCTACCATACTATGGCCAGACCAATTAGAAGAATAAGTACACCGCCTGGATGCAACACAAAAATGCCAATAAAAAAGATGGCCTCTTATGTCCAACATCATGAAACCATAAGTCATAACATCAACTTCAATTGGCCACCAAAACGCTTAGCCACTATAGGAAAACCTCAGCCACAGAATTCATTCAGAAGCAGCTATAGGAGATTGACAAAAAGCAACGCTAAAAGCCAGAATAGAAAGATGATTCCAGTCAGATTGTCAATCATTTGGAAGCCTGCACTCTCAAATAGAAGATCCCACACCACAAGCCAGGCAAACACCTGGGCACAAAACAGACTCCCCCTGATACTCCAGCTCAAACACACCCCAAACAGGCACCCAGATGAAACCAAGCTTCCTAAATAGATAATAGCCAGTCCCTTTCACACTGAATCCAAGCTGCAGCTGAAAGCCTCCAACACAGGAACACAGTGTTGCCAGCCAATCAAAGCCACAAAAACAGACAGAAGAAACCAGAAACACCAATCATAATGAACTCCAAGGTCCAATTAAACCACAGACCAAGCGACTCCAACCACATCAGTAAAATGTAGACAAAACATCCAGGGACAACAATAGGCTAGCCTTCAAAGTGTTTACCAAAAACACACGCCCTGTGATAGCCTGACCCACATACGAACTCAATACAAAGCCTATTTACGATGGCCAAGATGAGATTCTGCTGAAATGTTGCCTAGAAAACTTTAAAAGCACTTACAATGACGTGGCGATAATACCCGAAGGAAGCTGCAACAGCATATATATATAACATATACAATATACCATATACACTATACACTATACTATAATACATATACATGATACTATACCCTACATATACTACTATATATATGATATATATATATATATATATATATATATATATATATATATATATATATATATATATGGTTTTGTGTTTTTAATAGTTTAGAGAACTAAAAAATATATACTTATATTTGTTTGAAAAGTAGCTGCTCACAAAAAATTATAAAACAAAACAGAAGAGCTATTTTTTTTTATCATGTGGTAGTTCTTCAGTCTTCAAACAGAGCATAGATAATCATCTGTAAGAAATGTTGTAGTGGATCCTGCAATGAGCAGGACTGACTGCATGACCTCTTCTGTTATTTCCAATCTATGATTCCAGTACATTATAATTTAATATGAAATATTATACTAAATTAATGATATGATGAAAGTCAGAAGTCATTCATTTACTCATTGGATATCTCTGTGTGTTCTTTATCATGTAAATACAAATAAGATTTGCCAATATGTTATGAATTTATTTTAGTTAATGTTCTCACGATTGCAAACAATTTATGAGCACATTAATATTGTCAAAAGAACAGTGGTTCATAACAAGAACTGGATTAGGAATGCAAAAATGTAAATTATATCTTTATTTGAAAAACAGAGTCTTGTATATGGGTCGGACACAAATTTAGAATGTTGAAAAAAACGACGGAAAAACTCAGTGGTCTGAAAACAAAAAAAGCAAAGGAACGAAGGCACCTACTCACTATTTCTGCAACAATTCTGTCTGGACTGAGCTTCACTGGTTCCTGTCTTGCCAACTTCTTATAAATCTAATTAATCTTATAAATCTAAAAGGTGTTTTAAAATCTTTATAATCTCCATGCTATAAAAAGGCTACTGAGGCAAGCAACTCGTATTGCCATAAGAGTTCCCTGTCATGAATTAGTGGATTCATTATAGATTTACTTCCATATTATTTATCTAGCTTTTTTGCTGTATGATCTGCTGTACAATCTGCCCAGGTACAGTTGGTTTTCAGCCTACCAATCCTTCATTCCTCATTCCTTGACCAATGAGGCTGTCGTTCCCCTGAAGATTAAGCTTCCTCAATTCCTGAAAGCAGATCCAGACTCTAAAGAGAAGGGTATCCATTCTTGGTCATAAGTACTGCAATAAACATTGACATATATGTTGCTTTGATTCTCATTGTGTATATTTATTTATGTGACTAATTGCCACTTGATTCAAGCAATTGACAGAACAGTCAAGCCCTCTTGAAAGAGTTTCACCACCCAAAGGAACTGAATCAATCAAAGAATAATTGACATAATCCCATTTCTGAATGCAAATAGGCACTTGCCTAAAACTATTGACCAATGTTGGCAGTCCACATACTACACAGTGCTTTACTAGGCTGAATGAAACCTGTTTAGTTGGTAAAAGCACTTTGCTAGCAATATGGAAAAAGACAACTATATCTGGAACATCTTGAGCAGCAACCTAGGATGAACAGAGTAGTGACCTGGAGCAGAATTATTTTGTGAACAGAAATTAGTATATTAGTCTCAGGGATACACTAAAATTTTGTCCCTGCTCTTCACAGGGAATACAATCCAATTCAGAGTCAAAGAGTTATACACTTTCCAGTGCTGTAAACTGCCAATAGATAGTTCCTTTGTTTCAGTACATCATATCCATTACAATGTCTATCTAGTTGTCTATGTCCCAAAGGTGCTTTCTTTTGAAAGAAAGATCTTTGGGACATACCCAGCTAGTGACTAGAGTTTTTGTCTAGAGTTTTTGTCTGATGTTGTATAGAGTTTTCATGTAGTTATTAAACAACAGAACAGATTCCCATGGGACCCTCTTAGCCTAGGAGTAAGAGGAAATGGTTAGAGGTTGCTTGGTCATCATTTGGAGTATCCTTGGAAACAGGAATGGAATCACTAAAAACACAAACTCATATTCCATTGCTAGATATGATACTATGATCAATTATATAACAAATAATAAAGCTTCCAAATGGGGAATGTTGTACCATGCCTCTTTTAATACATGGAACTGAGCTGTTGGAAGAGATACAAAATCAAGATTAAAGGATTTATCAGTCATTGCAATAAGGGTTGCATCAAATTCCACACAGAATTTGAGTAGCATTTGTTTCAAAGGGCTTAGTAGATACATCAGTGGGATGGTTGAAGACAGAACCATCATTTCTTGAGCTGGGTAGAAGAGGGTTTCCTCACAAAGTCACAGCCACACTTTTGACACAATACTCAATGAGCTTGTGGGTGAGAAGCTAGCTCTAATATAGCAAAATTTCATCTCTAGAGCTTTAATTTTTGGTTGGGAGTTCTGGAATTATTTAAAAAAAACTAACAAATTCCAGGGCCTAAAACATTTGAAAATCTCTGCTCTAGTCTTTCTACCACTCATTTTATCATTTGACATTGCTTCAAAAAAACCAAGTCATTCCATATTCTAGCATTTAGGGATAACTGAGTACTTTCTATATCTTCTTCTTTAATATGACAAGAATTTCCACAATTCTTTATCCCTACAACAGGGAGGGACTGTCATTAGCAAAGTATATGAGAATTTCTTCATGTGAACTGAGAGACAAAATCAGTCATTGTTGCAGCTTGTCCTGTAAAACAATCTGTGAATTAGGTAGAGGTGTGGCTAAAATGCTTGCAGGCCAGAAAGTTTAAAAGATGGGCAGGAGGGGGGAAATTTCCAAATATTTACTTTTAAAAGAATTATGGAATAGCAAAATGTTTCATTTCTACATTCTATTTTTCAAAATAATAAATGTAACCATGGGCAAACAATCTATGTAACCTTAGTCCCTTTTTTCTGAAGCTCCCAGAGACCTTGTAGCATCCACAAGAGGGTGGTGGAGAGAGAAAGAAAAAACAATAGAAGTTGTATTGTGATACAAACCTGATCCTTTTTTGCATGTGTCCTTGACAAAAGGGCTGGAATTTGCCTCAGAAGACCAGTTCTGCTATGTTGACTTTTTTATTTACACACATATCCCCTGTTCTGAACATTATATTAAATAAATTCAGTAGCAGATTGCCTATTTGTTTATTATTTTTAATAGGCAGTATAATAATCATATTAAGTTTCTAATAAGCATATCTTGTTTATTAAACATCTAATAAACTTGGATTATTTTACTCTCTATTCTCAAAACAAGCAAAAAAAAAAGACTGAAGATTCCGTCTCACTTCTTCTAATGGCCATCCATCTGCTGTTCTAGGTGGTTAAAAAATGTGGCTAAAATATATTCTTGGACCACAAATGGGTCCAAGGTATGGGTTTGGGTTAATCCAGTCCCATGTTACATTGGCAAATAAATGCTTGAAACAGATCTCACATGTACAGCTCCAGCATAAAATTTAATGTATGCTAATATTATTTGATGACAGGTTCATTAATTAATGTAAACATTTAGGAACAAATGTTTTATGTTCTTCAAAATTAGAAAAAATTTGGGGAGGATGCCCATCTTTTTCCCAATGGATTTCCATCTAGGGAATCCATAGAATGCCAAGAATCAAGTTTGGTGGTATCATCAGGATATACACATTCCCCTCTCTGTGTGACCACAAAGTTCATCTGATAACGGAGTGACCGAATCCTGCTGCTTAGAAGTTG
The DNA here is from genome assembly GCA_004320025.1 of Laticauda laticaudata. Taxonomy (NCBI): domain Eukaryota; kingdom Metazoa; phylum Chordata; class Lepidosauria; order Squamata; family Elapidae; genus Laticauda; species Laticauda laticaudata. The sequence goes on along the minus strand of BHFT01003815.1, from coordinate 62,886 downwards.
AATAAATTGAGGCAAAAGTGATTCATGGTTCTTCAATAAACAAAACGTTGTCAGATAAAGTAGTCTATCTCCCATGATTTTGGGCAAAGGTATAAAGTTTCTTCAGGGGATCTTCTTGTATTGGCTCTCTGTTCTTATCTCATTGTCATCTTGACATTAGTGCCTTAGCATATGGCCACCAGCTAATCATCACCATCTATCTGGGTCCTCCAATTTGTGGAAACTGAATCCGTCTTCGAGGTTCTACCCTTAATGACATCACAATCATGTGGTTGCCAAAAAAGAAAAGAGGGCATCCCTCAAACTCCAGAATAGAATAGTTAGAATATTTCCCACCTTTATAGTTGTATAACAAAAAACAACAACAGTGCTGAGCTACTGTTAAAGTAGAAAACATTTCTACTGTTAAAGTAGAACAATACCATGGCTGCTTACTGTACTTTAATGTTCTTAAGACTTTACAACTATTTTCCCAATTTAGTGCACTCTAGTTGTACTGCAATTCCAAAAGATGTCAGCAAGGGACAGTGGAATTTGTGACCACCATATTTCAAGAAAAAAGTTTATAAAGTCTGTTTAACAATGTAGACTCTATCTCAATGGTTCATAACTTGATACCCAAAGAGAGCTGGAGGTTAATGACACTAAAATAGCAGGCAAAACCTAGCACCTGCAATCAAGGTCACAAGTATCACATGTCTATTAAAAGGGGGAAAAGCTTTGATTGCTCATTTGCACTTAGTATTCCAATTGTCAACCCTGGAGCTGTGATGTCACCAGACCATCAGACAGAGCCTTGATTGGACTGTGAGACTCTGATGTCACACAGTCCAATCAAGAGAGGGTATCCTGGGCCTAAAGTCACATGCTGTCACATACTACATTTTTAAAAAATGTAGTAGCAGAATATTTCAACCAATTAATTGAAGCTTATATCTTTCTTTCCATTGAGGAAGTTCAAAGAGGGACATTGCAAAAACCATGCCTAGCACACACATGACAGAATAATATCAAAGTTCACTCAACACCAACTCAAAATGCTGTGTCTTACTGCTAGGTGCACAAATGATTCTTGCTGTCTCATCCGGGGAAGATCCAATAAAGTTTTGACTCAGGTAGGTCACACCTCCATTTAAGCCTTAAGAAGTCCCATTGCAACTTGACTCATAGGACATCTCAAGTCTGCTTCTCATATGAGCTGTATGACAACATGGGGGAGCTCCCCCAAATGACTCTCACCTCTAAAAATTCACATGCGAGAAGGTGACCAAGTATGCAATTTATTCTTCTTCAAGAAAGAGTCAATAATTCAAAAGAAGACAAAGAATTTGAGACTGTCTTCTACATTTCAAGAGCACCTCTGCATTATGAATGATAAAAATACCATACCAAATAATCTTAAATTGAATCGTGCATATAGATATTTCAGACTGGACTTAAAATAAATTGTCACCTATAAGTTCACAAAGAAACATCTTGTTCAAAACTATCCACAAATTTTAAGAAACAATATTGTAATTTCCACCCAATATCTCATTGCCAAATGTTGATCATCATCCAACTCCAATCATATTAATTTGTGTTCATTTTTATTAATTTATTTGTATTAAACATATTTTCACATCAATAAAATGTTGTTATGATTTACATGATTAAAATAAAAAATGAATATATTATTTATCATAACAACAAGCAGTATTATAAAAATAAAATCCAATGGAAATATAAATGTAATTAATTATCAGAGGTTTCATTTGCTTGACTTCAGAAAGCCAGGAAGGAATTTTCTTTCCTTTTCTGTGTCCTCTCCTCATCCTTTCTTTTTCTGAAGCATCTGTGGAAAGGGAACTTCATGAAGACAGTAATGTCACAAAAACAGGAAAAGCCCAAGGGGAATATCAGGTCAGTCATAAAACAAACATAGGAAAAGAATCAAATAAAAAGCTATTAAAGAATCTCTATAGACAAAAGCCTGAGTAATTAAGAAAACTAGACAAAAAAGAAAAGGAAACAAAAAGATAATTTAGAAAACCCTTACAAACAAAGAAAATACCAAATAAGCAAAACAAACAGAGAAAAGACACAAAATATAAATTACAAAAGGGACAGACAGGAGATTGCCACAGAACAAATATGAAAAACTATCTTAAAGCTAAAAGAGATTGGAGAAAACCAATAATACAATCTGGCCGCCCCGCGGAGTTTGCCTTCCGCACTCCGTGGAGTTTTCTCTCCGATGNCTAGCCCAGGAACGCAGACTTCTTGCTGTTCTCCACCTTCCTGAAAAATAAAAAGATCCAGCTTTCAAGCAGTTGTCTGTATTCTTGCACTGGAGCTCTCCCAGCGGGAAAATTGAATCCTCGAAAGAAAGACATTTTGGCACCTTTCAACACATCTATAGAAAAAGTCCTATTCCTAATAAAGTTTTACTTAAGGTATATTACATTAGATTGGATGACTTTAAAAATGTGTCCAATTATGTTAAAAGAAGTTTTAAAGACAACAGTAGTTAGATAAGCATCTCCAAAACTAGTGCCCTCCGTTCCAGGAGCTGTTATGCAAAATAGCTAGAGGGACCACACTAAATAGATTTATGTAAATAGATGTAAACTCAGTACATAACTTATATTCCTAGTTTTATTTGAATATAACATAATACATTATGATATTTTCATTAAAAGTATTGATCCCATTCAAATCACTTGGTGACAATATGTATCACCTACATTTCTGTGACTGTTATTACAATTTCGCTTTGTCCTCCTTCCTGCAGATTCCTAAATACTCTCTGAAAACTAGATGGACAGAAGGAAATTTACCAAAAGGATGCCAAATGTTTATCCAGGATAGGGAATATTTAGATTTCAAATAGCATTAATTAAATAACCTTTAATGACATTTTCATGCATAAGCCTTTTTGAAGGAAGATATACAGGCAATCCTTGATCAGACCAGAGTTTCTGTTGTAGCCAGCTGTTGTTAAGTGAGTCATTAGCATGATTGTTAAATGAATCACTGTAGTTATTAAATCCATCACATGGTTACTAAGCAGATCTAGGTTCACCCATTGACTTTGCTAACCAGAAACTTACTGGAAATATTGTAAAAAAACCCAAAACTCTGGACACTGAAACTATCATAAATGCATGCCAGTTGCCAAATGACTGAATGAGACGTGGTGATGCTATAATGGTTCTAAGCATAAAGATTGGTCATAAGTCATTTTTTCAGTGTTATTTGTAACTTCAAATGGTCACTAAAGGAATGGTTATACATTAAGACTACCTGTATGTTGTTTATTGGTCATTTATAATAGTTTCAAAATAATCAGTTGCTATGATGGTGTTATTTGATGTGTAAGGATATAATTTTCCAGCATAAAAAGACCAAATGGTTCCAAATAAAACCTTGTCTTAATAACCATAGATCAGGGATATCCAGCTCAATAAAAGTTCATTTCATATGCTTTAACAAGGCAGAGGGCCAATTTATTGGTCTGATTTGTGTTCATTGTTTTAATCCAGCAGAAAAAAATAGGGACCACTTTGGCGGGAAGGTAACAGCGTTCCATGCACCTTCAGCATTTAGTCATGCTGGCCACATGACCACGGAGATGTCTTCAGACAGTGCTGTCTCTTCGGCTTTGTAACAGAGATGAGCACCACCCTCTAGAGCCAGAAATGACTAGCACGTATCTGCAAGTGGAACCTTTATATTATATTAGTCAAGTCACATTTGGAATACTGTGTCCAGTTCTGGTCACCACAATACAAAAAAAATGATTATTTGGGCCTAGTAAAAGTCCAGGAAAGAGCAAAAAAGATTATAAGAGTTCTGGAGGCTAAATTGTATGATAAACAGCTAAAGGAACTAGGTATGTTTAGCCTAATGAAGAGAAGGCTTAGGGGAAACATGAGAGCAGTCTTCAATGTTTGAAGGGTGTCACAGGGGAAAAGGTGTCAATTCACTCTCCCTAGCACCTAAGGGCAGGATAAGAAGCAATGGGTGGAAGCATGTCAGAGGAAGATCCAACCTCAAAGTAAGGTGGAATTTCCTGACATAGAATGATTAATATATGTGTATGATAGCCTGTCCTAAAGTAATTTTCACACAAAAGCTTGGAAGATTTGCAAATGCAAAGGATTTTAATTTCTTCTTCCATTTTACATGCTTTCGAACTGCTAGGTTGGGACAAGTAACGGGAGCTCACTCGGTTATGTGGCACTAGGGATTTGAACCGCTGAAATATAGAGCAGTTCTATCATTTCCCGTGTTGATGCTATAGCTCTGTTGATGCAGTCTAGAACTACAGTGATCTTTTTGGATGCAGCATATAACTGGCTCATGGTTAAGCAGTGGTCCACCAAGATACCTAAATCTGTCTCACAAGCACTACTGTTGAGCCCATAGTGTCTATTCTGTACCTGTGCATCTGGTTTTTCTGGTCTAAGAATAGGGCCTTGTTTTTCTCACCATTGAACTACATCTTGTTGGATACATTAAGAAAAAATTAGCTCTTACATGGTTATCTATGCACTTCAGCATCCATTCAAACAATTGCCTGCAAACAATAATTGTATACAGACAGGACTTACCATGCATTTCACCAGCCACTCAAGAGTGTCAGTTCCATAGCTTCTCCAGAGTTTTACTGAAACATTCAGGTGAACATATACGGGATTAAATTGGGAAAACTCATATGCAGAAAGTACTTGTCTTCAAGATTCTATAAAAGGAATATTATGCACTTTCCAGGTAGAAGTAAAATAATAATAATTGAAGCTTCAACATGTTTAATTAAAAAAATTAGAAAAAAACTGATAGCACATTTTCCAATTGAAAACATTTGTTAATTTATTAATCCAGAATGGAGCTATTTGACTATTTGATACCTTTTCTTTGGGGAACTTGTAGATTATTTCAAAATTTCTGTGCTCACATTAATTTTTGTGCAAGTTCAATGAACGAAGTCACTAACATTACTGTTATGAGGATACCACCTGTAAATATTGACCATTGTATCTGTTCATGCAGTGGAGATATATTCCTTCAGAAAAGTTACTTCCAGAGGAATATGCCATTACTATCCTGTGGTGATTCTATGTAGTCTTTGTGCATCTTTTAAACATCTTAATTCAGTTAAGCACAAATAAATCTGCTAGGATTAAATAGATTTAACATAGATCATTTTTCATTAGTCTACTATTCAAGTAACAATATTATGTATGGTTACTTTAATAGGAATTAAAATTATTTTACAAGTCGAAAAACAATATTTTTTTAAAATCAGATTGCTCTGTAAAGATATATTTATTTTTATATTAAACATGTATATTATTTCATAGCCTGTGAAAATAACCTAACCTTTTTGAGATTCAGATGATCAAAGCAGATGAGTTGGTTTACCTCCAGAGAAAGGAGCTGCAGCTGAATTTTGCCCCATCCAGAACATTCCATTTCAAGACATAATATGGGCATGAGCAGCATTCTTATTAAATTCACATCCACTCCTATCAATTGGCATAACAGTTACACATAATGTGTTTCCATTGCACCAAGCCTCTACTCTCTACTACAGGGACTGCAATGAAAAATAACACCACTCCAAGAAGGCTTAGAATTCTTCAGTTTCATTAGTTTTCTCATTAAAGATTGCTTGTAAACTAAAGAAAAATTATATATGACATAAATGATTTTCAAATCAATAAAACATGTTAATAATTTGGGAATGATAACTATAACAATAAATCATTTTGCATTTATTTAAATACTGGGAAAAGTTAAATGAGTTACTTTTCTTTCTGGAGCAAATACAGGATTCCTTAGGTACTAAGAAACTAAAATGGGAGGAAACCAACTTAGCAAATCTAACAAACTACCAAGTTTTAACAAACTTCAATCCTAGTTAATAGAGAATAAATTTAGCATTAAGCAAAATGCAGTCATTTCTTAATTGTAGTTAAGGCAGAAACTTAAAACTTAATTGTAGTTAAGGCAGAAACTTTGTAGAGTGAAATATATATATTTACACAACAAACTCCCATTGTAGTTAATGTGACAACTGGGTATAGTTGGTCATCACTGTGTTATTCAGTGGTCTCCCTCTCTCTGAAAGAGAGGAGGAGAAGGAGAGGGAGAAAGGGGCTTATTCTGTTTCTGCAAAATTGGCTTCAGCTTCCTTTCTCTTGTTTTCACTAGACAGCCATCATTGTTCTGGATTCAAGCTTACAACAAACATAATGAATCTGTATGTTGACAGAAATCCAGGACAAAAAAATATTTCAAAAGAAAGAAAATATTTCCTTGGCAGCACACTCATTCTATAGCTTTTCAGTTTTGAAACTTAATTTCATAAAGTTTAAACATTAATTATTGCTTAGATTACTGAACTTGCAACAGGAACCCCACCCAGCATCAGAAAACAGCCAGGGATTTGCTGCCAATACCTGTCTACCATATCATCACCAACTCCACCCAAAAATGAGCACAAAAAAGCCTTGCAGTTGCTGAAGTTACACTGGCATATGAACTCAGTTACAACTCACAAGGTGCAACAAATTTAAGAGAAAGGACTGAGTAAGAGGAGGAAGTCAGTATTTAATCTAATTATCATTCTCAGCTGAGCACAGAAATGTTCCTGCCATTTTATAGTAGTTCTAGCTTGATTTAATATTTCAAATCAAATTCAAGGTATATCAGAACATTTTAAACCAATACAAAATAGATACCTCAGTGCACATTTCTTTAAAAAAGTTATATTATAACTTAAATTATATAAAATTTCACCAACATGACAACACCATCCAATATATAGGTAGTCTTCAACTTACAACAATTCATTCAAAGTTACCACAGCACTGAAAAAGTCAGTTTTCAGACTTATAACCATTGCAGCATTCCTTTGGTCTTTTGATCAAACTTCAGATGCTTGGCAACTGGTTCACATTTAGGATGGTTGCAGTGTCCTGGGGTCATGTGATTCAGCTTTTGCGACCTTCTGACAAGAAAAATCAATGGGGAAGCTAGATTCACTTAACAATCGTTTTAGTAACTTAACAACTGCAATGATTCACTTAACAACTATGGCAAGAAAGGTCATAAAATAGGGCAAACTCACTTAACAAATGTTTCACTTAGTACTGTAAATGTTGGACTCAGTTATGGTCATAACTAGAGGACTACCTGTATATTGTATTTTGGGTTTTTTTAAAGACTTAACTTACCTCCAAAATATTTAAAAATAAACACAAGGAAGCTTTAATTTTAAATATTATAATGGAGAGTGTAGTCAAATAGTATGACTAGAATGACAGCTAAATAATCTTGTAAATATTCCTTATAATAAGGTTTCAATTTCAGAGTACTCTGGGTCCATGACTATAAAAAGGCATTCACATGGAAGTATGGCAGCTGAAAATTAGATCGCTGGGACAGAAAGTTTCAAGCAACAGAAGGAAAAGTTAAATTAGATATGAACATTAAAAGTAGGAAAGACTAAATTAAAAAAAAGAAAGGTTCACTTGATTCTGAAAGGTTTTCTGGGACAGCATTCCACAACTAGGATGCCATGATTAAAGGGAGGGGGGAAATACACCTTTTCCTTAGATACCTGTTACCAGGGGTGTCAATAGGTGTGGTCAAAGAAGTCAAGATAGAGGCTAAGACACCGAAAACTAAGCCCCACCTATCTTTTATATGAATCATATTTGTGAAACACATGGAAAACAGTCATGGAAAAATCATCTCTTGATTTTTTTTTTAACCTGCAGATATTCTTGCCTGTTACTAAACTTTTCAGGTACACACTTGGAGGATGGATTCTGATAAAACATTAAGGACATGTTTACATAAATATAAGTTGTTAATTATTATTGCTCTCTTCCTGCATTCTCTTTGCCTTCCTCCATAAAGACTGAAAAAGGGCCTTTGGTTCTATTTATTGGTACTTTCTACAATGCATAAAAATTCACAGAAAATATGCACTATTGTCTTTTTACTTCTGTGAGAAAAATAAGCCCTTTGTCTACAATCATTCTAAGTTTCAAAATACTGCCAGAGGTTTCTATGGAAATATTCAATATACATACCACTCCCTTATTCTAAATCAAGTTAGGCAAGGTTTCCCTGAGTTGGGTTTATCAGCAAGCTTGCCCTGCAGTTGTTTATTTGGCTCACATTATCTGGCTAACATGATAGACCTCCTGTAATTTGCAGAAACCAAGACAAAACATATTTTTTTCCATGCTTTGCCAGTAGCCTCAGTCTGAATAAAAGTTGGAGCAGCAAGTTTTAAATGAGGATCAGCTAGTTTAAATCAGCTCATTTAAAGTAAATGAAAAGAGTTGTAACCATCCATGCTGCTATAGAAGAACATGAAAAGTTCTAAAAAACATACAACGTTTCTGTTTGTAAAAGAGTAACAGAGAATGGGCAGCTTCCCATTTTTGCTGGGGTCACACAAGTTTCCAAAGTTGTGGTCTGCTTGGCCAGAAACAAAACTGGTTTTGAGCAAAATCTACAGCAGGGTTGTCAAACTTGATTTCATTGAGGGCCAGATCAGGGTTTTTGTTTGAACTTGGGGGACTGGGATGGGCATGGCCAGTGTGAGTGTGGCCAGCTTGACATCACTCATCTTGGGGGTGCCTGTGGTGGTCCAAGTGCTCTGCCAGTGAAAACAGGATCCCGAGCTCCATTTTCAGCTGTGACAGCTTCCTGTAATCCTCTACCAGCTAAAACAGAATTCGGGAGGGCTATGGGCAGCCTTCCAGAGATCCATTTTCAATGGCAGAGACACCACAAGTTGGTCCTTCACTGTTTTCAGGATGGTCCCGCAGGCAAGATCTAAGCACCCCACTGGATCCAGCCCACGGGCTGGACACCCTGATCTACAGGATCAGAGATTGCCCTGATCAGAAAGACCAAGATATTCTTATTAAACTTAATTTTATTGACAATTTAGAAGATGTCCTTGGAAAAGAAATAGGGAAGTGTAGACATGGTTAAATCAACTTAAATTGTGCATGTTAATACAGATATATCTGTATTAGTATTTTTTAAAAGTGTGTATTACAGAGAAGTGCATCACAATGCATTTATTAGTGAAATCATATACAAAAGCTACTCACATTCAGCATGATAATTAAATACAATATTGGCACTCAATGATATAGATTAGGGTCAGTGGCCTATTTGCAACCGGGCTGCACAAGCAGCGTGCCGGCACCTGTGCAAATGGGTAAGCAGCTCAATTTCTGCAAGTTGAGATGCACGTGCATGTCCATGCACAGCAGCCCGCCAACTCACGCAAGTTGAGCTGCACACGTACTACTGGGCCACACGCTGGCCTATCACTTGCCTAGTTCCCCTCTGCCCCCCCTCTCCAGCAGGCTGCCAATCTGGTTGCATCTATATCAAACTGAATGGCAATGCATCTTTATATCAATTTGTACAGTAGTTTTTGGATTACAACCACTCATTCAGTGACCATTGAAAGTTACAATGGCAGTGAACAATGGTAACTTAAACCGATTCTCAAAGTAATGCCAGTTGCAAGGTATCCTCATGATCAGTGTAATCATAATTCAGATGCTTAACAACCAGCTTGCACTTACAATGGGATCACAGGATCACCATTTGTGAAGTTTCCTGCCAGATTACCTAAAGTAAAGTTAGTGGGAATTCAGCAGGATTTTGCAAGTCACTCCTGGAAGTCACTCCCACTCCCATCATTTCTTCACTGCCCTGTCTTCTATCTATAGTGCCTTCCTTAAAGCCCATGTCACACTGCCCAACGGATGCAAAAAGGACATAGCGGACGAGCAAAATGTTCCATCCGTTGTTATCCGCGTCTCAAAAAGGGGCAACTTGCTAACTGGAGCAGATAACACGGATAGCAGGATGCGGGGAAGATGCAGGGCGGATAGGACAAGCGGATGCGGAGAGGAAGCGCCAGCGAAATGAAGCGGATGAGGAGTGGATGGCGCATGCCCAGCACCCAGGGGCTTCCGAGGGGCCCAAGCAAAACGACGCGGAACGGATATAGCGGATGTAAAAACAGAGCGGCATGAAGCGGAGACAGCGGAAGCCCTAATCCGGATGCTGGCATTGAAATTGCGCAAATGCGGGAGGATCATTGCTCAGCTCGCCTGGGCGATATACACGAGAAGCAGCTCGGAAGTACAGGTCGTCCATTACAGAGATGGAAGACCTGCGTGGACCAGAAGTGATTGGCTGCCTTGCCTGCCTGCCTGGATGGTAACGTCTGCCTGCGAAGCCGTTGCTGCCAACCTCGCCTACGCCACCTGCGCTGCAGCCCCCAGCACCCACAACCATGCGTGAAGCACGCGCAAGCCTCAGCGCATCTGCTGCCACTCCCCTTGCAAAGAGGGACAGGGCTACGCATCACCGCCCCCTGGCCTCACTCTGGTTACTGCTGGGGCTTCGTAGCAGCAGGCTCGGCTCTTGGGTGCTGGGGCTTCTGCTTCTGCTTCTGAGGAACTGAATGACACAAGCACTTCCAGCACCAGCACCTCCACCAGCAACTTGACCGCTTCTCACACCCTGAGACTGAGCGACCAAGAGGAGTTCCAAGAGACTCATTTTTGTTTAATAGCGTTCTTTGTTAATATAAAGTCTATTTTGATTTCACACACTTGCTTCATTTCCTTTTTTTAAAAATAAGCTTGGTGGAAACTTTAGAAAATGGTTGTCAAGCCTTTGCACTGGCTTGGTGGAATGGGTAAGGGAATAGCTTGGGCATGGGTTAGGATAATCTGTGGGATGGGTAAATAGCTGTGGATTGGGTTAGGAAAGCAGTGGGATACGGTAAACCTCCGATGCAGAGCATAGCGTGGGACTGTAGGTCCAACCTCTCCGCAGGTGCCACAATAACTATGGGCCCTTCATTATCATAATAATGTAATAATTATCCACAACAATGCAACATAAACACAACTCTTATTTAACGCCCTTCATTGTAGGCCAACCAAACATACATGGCCCAATCTCAGTCTTGTGATGAAGACAGGCGAAGGGAAGCATCCATTAGCATTACACCATCCTGTCTTGCACAGCTCCACTGCTCCATGCTGGGGAGTTGCACCAGTTGTTCAAGACGGTTGCGCTGCTTCTTCCCTCACGTGAAGTGCTCTGTGTGGGCCTTGCACATACTCTCAAGTGTCGTCAGTAGTTTTGCCCTTCCTCGCAGGTTCCCCATGGCCTCGTCATGTCCCCCAGATTGCCTTGGTGACCGGTTTCCACAAGCCTTCTGGAAAAAAGACTGGGTTAGCGGGTGTGCATGAGATTGTGCGGATGCAGCAAGCTTCCACTGATGCCTCAAGGTCTCTGGACTAATGCTGGCATGTTGTGAGAAGCTACCTGAACCTGTTAACCAGGAGCCAAATGCATTCTCCACTACCCGTCTTGTCTGAACAGACCTGTAGTGTGAAGAATCCTCTCTTCCTATGGGGTGAGGTTATTTGGAGTGGTAGGCTCATGAGGTAGGTAGTGAAGGGCGAAGGGTCATCCCCACGATGAAGTAGGGCACATCTTGCGTGTCGTTGGGCAGGCGGATCTGGATGCTTGGGAAGCCCATCCCAATGTTTGTGTTCTCCAGGCCCCATTCCCTTGAGGTGGACTGCGTTTGTATACCTGGGCACTGAAGGCTGCTACGAACCGTTGCCTGAAGCCATCGATGTACATGAAATTTGTAGTCAGGCTCGAGCTCAACTGATGGCGAAGCGGAAATGTGATCTGAAGAAAGCCCTTGTAGTTTGATGAAGTGATTACGACCATTGACTTGGCTGCCCGCTTTGCAGGCCACGTGCTGCCATCTAATGTGCTTCAACAGTGTGGGAAAGTTCCACTGTTTCTGGATACCCACTGCCCACCACTAGCTTGCAACCTTTCTTCTTTCTCCACCATCCTTACTCAGTGGATAGCAAACTGGAGAGGCTCTTCCTTGTATTCTTTGATTGATTGCCTGCGTAGCACCACTTCTCTTCTCTCTGAACCACAAAGCTGAATGGTGCGGTGGCCACGCCCCTCCATAGCTGTACTGCATGCTCCTGTTAGTGGTTGGCGTCCGGCGGCCAGGTTCCAGGCTGTGGAAGTTGTGTGTTTGTCTGGTTCAAGCCTGGTGCACCCACTGCACAAGTTCTCAAACGATGGCTGGAGGCATCCCTCATTGAAGTTCTGGAACGCCCAGTGTCTTCGCTCCTGGAGCTCCACAAACAGTCTTTGTTGTTAAAGCCTGTCTCTGCTCTTCTGCTGACCATCTTTGGACCCAGATTTTTTGGGTGCCTCCTTTTCTTCCCGTAGTAGAGGTCACAGAGCGCCTGTAGATGGTTCGCACATGTGTGCAGAAAGGCATGGGGCTGCCGAAAGGGCTTTGTCACAATCCACGGTGGACATGACTGATGCTGGTGGAAGAGAAGATCATGAAGGCTGCAGAGGTCTGCACAGCGGTCTGTGGCTGAAATGAGATGCAGATGATTTGCTTCACCTTTATAGGCAGTATAGTGCCCTATTGATCCTCTAGCGCATCCTGTAGACATTCCGCTTAATATCCAAGATAGGTCCCTCCGCGAACGTCTTTTCATTTTAAAACGTCTTTTGTTCACGCTGCATCGCGTTCGTGCAATCTGTTGTGCCATCTGTTCGTGCGTCCGTTCCGCTCCTCCGTGCATTGGGTCTGGATGCGAGTTTGCCGGGCAATGCGTAGCGATGCCTATTCGGATATAGCGGAACATAACGGATGCGTAACGGATGCGTAGCGGATGGCAGAACAGACGAACTGGATACATTTTCCGCACAAAGTTTTTAGGCAGCCCGAAAACATCATAGCGGATGAAACGTCATAAATGGATGCTCGGACTCGGATAGAGAGGAAGCAAAACGGAGGCAGTGATACATCGCGTGTTTTGAACGATTGGCAGGTTTTTTGTCCGTTTTACATCCTCTTTCCATCCGTTGGTTCAGTGTGACATGGGCTTAAGCACTTGCCTGCCCACCTACGCTCCTAGAACCACCATAGAACACGTTTTGTAGCACCCACCAGTACACCTACCCATACTCTGTAGCAACCAGTTGGAACCCTTGCCTAGTCATAGCTCTTGCCTGATGGCCTGCTTGCTAGAATTCCCACCTATTACCATGTCAAGGTCACATGAGGTTCTCATTTAGTGGCCTGCATAGTCCTGAGATTATGGAGGTAAACTGGGACATCATGCTTTATGATTACATTGCTTAGCAATAGATATTCCAATTCCAATTGCCATTGTAATTAAAGAGCTACCTGTAATATACTTAATGACTGGCTCATCTAATTCAGGTGTAACTGGGTTATCAATCAATAACAACTGTCAGCAGAAAAGCTTTAGTGCTCAGGACGTCTGGTCAAGTAATGGCAAACTAAAAAAGGCTTTGCTTTTAGAAGGCCTGATGATCACAATGGAAAGTGTAGCCAGTGAAGAAACTGTCTCCCAAATTCCTCTTGGGATTAAGAGGATTTGGGATGGCCCAGAATGCTTCTTACAGATGCTCCCCATGACAGGAGTGTAAAACAGTAGTCTCTGCAGATTTTAGGGCTCTGGGAGTTGGGAAAGATAGCTTTGCCAATTTGGAGCCTTTCAAAAGAATGGTGAGTTTGCCCAGTATTCCTCTTAATTGTTTTTATTAGAAATGGTCTATAATTTGCTTTTTGGAACCTCCAGAATGACAGGTTTCATTATACCGGATGATTTTTGTCCAGTCCATATAAAAAGAAGATTTATATAAGGATAAAATTTAAAGAAAGCTTACTTGAAAATTAGCAGCAAAAAGTTAGTAAGAATGTTTGTTAGTTTTGGACAGTTTTCAAATGGACTAAGGAGCTCGAGTGACTGGAAACAGGACTTTGAAAAAGTTATAAGAATATTTCACATAACTTGTTTATCATTGCATTAAAATATATTAAGATTTGAGTTTAAATGTGAGAAATCTCTTCCTGGGAAGTGTTCTGGAGTAGAGAAAAATATAAAAGGAGACCTTGAAGGCTGGTTAGGAGAGGCAGCCATAAGAATTAAAGATTATAATTAAATGAGATTTCCCCACTAATACAAAATAGAGAAAAATATTTTTCTAAGAATTTAAAGTTATTTGGCAACAATGTACCCAGAATGTATTGTTTAGACTGTCTGATAACAATAAAATTGGGCTTAAAAGAAAAGATACAAAAGGATATAACTGAAAATCGGACTATTTTGGATAAGGCTTTAAAATTATCAGGAGACAAGAACAATATTAGCAAAGATGTTATATAGAACCTACAAACTGAAACTGGCAGAGATTTTAATAGTGAAAAAGGGGACAAAATAATCAGAAAAGTGATTATTATAAGTCAGAAGAATGACTTGGACAATTCTCTTGCAACAGATTTACAAAACAGATAATGTTATGCCTGTGAATGAATTCCTGATAAAAGGAAAAAACAAAAATAGGTTTGGGACATTACTTAAAGGAATCATCAAGACTTTTAAAATTAAAACAAAGGGTAAAAAAGTTTACTTATTTGATCAAAATTAAAGAATAGAATTTATATATTCTGACAGTTTTTAATGGTATTTCTTGACTAGGACTGAACAATGAAACTAAAAATAATTTGCTAAAATTGTTTCTAGATTAGATATTGAAAGAAAACAATTTTGTTGTTCGATGGAGAAACTGATAAGTTATGGTATTAAAACTAAGGAGAGATAAAAATAAGATAAATTAATTTGTGGAATATTATTTTAAGAGATTAATAATTAATATTTATATTTGTTGTTTCTAATAGCTCTTAATGGATTTTTCTGGACTAAGTTTGAATGATGAGAGTTTAAACATATGTTTGTAGATATGTGATAAGAAATAGGAAGATATTTTTTCTTTGCATTTTTTGAGACAATGACAAAATATTGTATGTTTTAAACTTAAATAAAAAGTATTATGAACATCAGCCTTGGTGCTCCTGGATGGCCTCTTACATGCTTCTTACCATCTGGCATAGTCTAGTCCAATGGCAGCTAACCTTTTTGGGCTCCTGTGCTGAAAATTGTATGCACACTTGCACATGCACATTCTCATGCCCGCACCCAGAAGGCAATGCATGGGGGGGCCACAAGCCCTCTGCGCATGCACACATAACCCTGTGCCACGTGTCTCTGTGCACCCCTGCCCATGCGCACCAGATACCCACAATCAGCTGTCGGACAGGCAGTGTGCACACATGTGCAGTGGGACTCTTCTGGGCAACCTCTCACATGCTGGCAGAAGTGGCTGTGCATGCCACTTCTGGCACGCATGCCATAGGTTCACCATCATGGGTCTAGTCAATGCTTACAATTACAGACTTGTAAGAATTCAGGAAAAAATGAAAATGAGAACATATTGTTCATATGTTCAATTTCTTGGCTGTGATTCTTGATTGGTCCTACAACCAATGCATTCATACAGGAGCCTTGGAAACAGGGATTAAGAAAGGGCAAATAATGACATCCATCTATTTTGTACCTGTATCATAAGGTTCAAACTACAAATAAGAGAGATAAAGCTTAAATCCTAACTCTGCAACATTTCATTATTTTAATCAGTGTATCCATTCTTGCAAACACCTCTGCATAGTTAGATAATTGCATACATAGGTAACATGAACCAAAGAACAAGGACAAAGTTGGGGAAGTGTCATACTGCTGAAATTACACAGAAGCTTCCAGTCTGCTGTCAGGTAAATTCAAATGATTAGTTTTAATAGCCTGGTGTTATTTGCATCAGGTTACCCAGAGTCTGTTCTCTTGTTCACCCAAACAGGCTATAAACCTTAAATAAGAAAGAGATCAGAAACCGAGGTTTGTGGATTCCCAGTGTTTTTGTATTCAATTATTTCACTATAAATACACTAATACTATTTCACATAGATCAAATTTATCTAGTTTCTTTTATCTAGTTTCTTTTTCTTTTGTTTTTACCTTTTATTTTGAAATTCAATTGAAAAATGCAGGCAAAGCTGTATTGGTAATATAAGGATGCTATAATCTCAGCTCTCATATATTTAGTTGTATCCCGCCCAGAATCATGCATTTATGAGATAGGCAGATATATGTGTGTGTGTGTGTGTGTGTGTGTGTGTGTGTGTNAAAAAAATCTCCACACCACAAGCCAGCCAAACATCTGGGCGCAAACAGATCCCCCCTGATACCTCCACTCAAACACACCCCAACCAGGCACCCAGATGAAACCTAGCTTCCTAATAAATGATAGCCATCCGTTTACTCGGAGCCAAGCCGCATCACCAGCCAATCAAGTCAAAAAAGCTACAAAACAGACAGAAGATATTAGAAACACCAATCAAGCAGAACACAGCAAACTCCAAGACCAATACACACAGACCAAGACTCCCAACCAATCAGGATGGAGAAAAAACCATTCTGGAACAGCAGATGGCTAGCACCAAACTTAAAACAGAAACGGCTGGAAAGTCTGACTCACAGATAAACACAATACAGAAGCCTGATGATGGCAGATGAGATTCTGCCATCAGGATCCAATCTGGGTTGGTCACTGGGACCAGAGGCTTAGTGTTCCAAGGTTTAAGATTCATACTGGAGCCAAAAGCTCAGAAGATTAAATCTCTGGCCCTGGTGACTGACCCAGATTGGATCCTGCAACATTATTCTGGGATACATATATTTGCCTTCATTCGTGAGAAGCAGAGGTGGCATTCAGCAGGTTCTGACCAGGTCTGGAGAACTGGTAGCAAAAATTTTTAGTAGTTTGGAGAACCTGACTGTCCCCACCCCCACTTATTCTCTGCCTCCTAAGTCCCAGCTGATCGGCTGGGTCTTCTTTTGTTGCCTTGCATGGGAAAATGGAGCTGGAAAGTAGCTTAGTGGGGTTGAGAGGGAATGGGATTTTGCAGTAACCTTCCCGCAGGAGTAGGGTGGGAATGGAGTTTTCACAGTATCCTTCTGCTGCCATGCCCACCAAGCCACACCCACCAAGCCATGCCATGCCCACTAAGCCACGCCCACAGAACCGGTAGTAAAAAAAATTGAATCGCACCACTGGTGAGAAGTGCAACAGCTAATAAAAGATGATATTTTCCACTAATATTCTTGTATTTTCACAACAGTGTAAAATTGAATAAAATTATATAGTAATTATTAAATTAATTAAAACCAGATGATCAATGGCACCAAGAAGTAAAATCCTACTTTGGCAAACAATTCAGCTTCAAATCCAAAATACATATGAATAAAAATATTTTGGGCATTCATCATTGATTTGCCTGATCTCCACTGGAAGAATTTTATTCTGGAAGCAGCCAACACCAATACTCTTTAAAAATCCATTCAGAGGGTCCATGATAAATCTAAATAAGGCTTCTCCTAGGAATTAAAGAAAAGTTTTTTTTACAGGATAATGTGATCACTGAAGCAGCTTGATTCTACCTGATACATAGTGACACATAGTGATACCTTTTGGGCTTTCCCTTTCAAGGCAAGCTATGTTATACAAAGAAGAGAAAATGAATAAAATAATAAGCAAAAGAAATTAAAAGTATGAACTAAGGAAAAGAAAAGACATTCTAGTTAAATTTACATATTGTTACAATTCATTATATTGCTTCATACAAACTATCCTTGCTTCCATCATGTCTATACATTTCATGCATTTCTGTTTATTCTTTAAATAAAGAGAGCTGTGAAAATATCTACAGGCCCCTCACATCCTGGACATAAATTGTTTCAACTTCTATTCTCAAAAGGATGCTATCAGGCACTGCACACCAGAACAACTAGACACAAGGATAGTTTTTTCCCCCGAATGCTATCACTCTGCTAAACAACTAATTCCCACAACATTGTCAACTCATTTAAGACTGTGTTACTATTACTCCTCTACTACTAAATTATAATAACACTTCCTAGTGCCTATCTCTTCCCACTTATGACTATAACCATGTTGCTTGTATCTTTACAATTTATATTGTTTTATTTGTTTCCTAGTATGATTTGATTGCTTATTAGTAACCTATGACTATCAATAAGTGTTGTATCTTATGATTATTGGTGAATGTATATTTTTTCCTTTATGTACACTGAGAGCATATGCACCAAAGACAAATTCCTTGTATGTCACGCTTGGCCAATGAAGAATTATATTCTATTCTAAATTTCTCATCTCTCTTTTTAAAGATCTCATCAATTTCATCCAATAAATCCAATTTCCTCTATATTATCCTCTTTTTGACCCATTTACTCTTTTTTTGACCCATTTACTCTTCCAATTTATGTAAGTTTTGTGATTTGATCCTTATTTATTCACTCTATGTGACCAAAAGATTTCAATATACTTATTTTATATTGGTTGTTGACTTTGATTTCAATTTACTCATTCAGCAGATAGTGACCTTTGCCACTTACCATGGCTCTGGCTAATCAAGGCTTTCCACATAGTATTTTTATGGTAGTAAGCAAAAAAAAAAAGATATCAGCCTTACTCATTCATTCCACATGCAACATTTCTTGGAAATGTAGGGGTAATGCAGTTAGGGCATGTGTTAACCAATTTTCCACAAATGCAATGAAAGCTCAGTTTTATATCATCTTATAGCCAATTACTGTTGCTTGCTACATTCAACTATCTCACAAAAATACATGCAATGTACTGACATATATTCATAACTTGTAAAGTTCAATAGATCATATATTATGTATCTTATTCTATACAGGGAAATCATATGTATTATATGACATAGTCCATAACCTTCATTAAAGAGGCCTTCATCCTGCAGTGAACTGAGATGACAGTGATGATGATGATTATGATGATCTGCACAGTACAATAGGATTTTTTTTTGCTAGATTTAAATTTAATTGGAAGATTAAAGTATAAAAAATTTAAAAGATTAAAGTATAAAAAATTAATACAATTAACAAACTCATGGTACTATTTTAGCGCTCTTTCCCTTTTCTTCTGTTTAGTAAGCTTGAACATAATTACAGTCTTCAAAAGTTTATCAGTCAAGTCAAAAGTTTATCTAATGTTTAAATGGATGCTTTGAAGATTTACGACACTATAGACACAACTTTCTTGCTATTTACAATTGCTGATAAAGTTTCTAGCTAAGTGCTGGGGATTTCTACCCAGAGGCATTTCAGTGTTTACAGGAAGATAGGGAATCCTGTTTGCTCATCTGGTTCATCATCTTCATAAACTTTGCATTTATCCATGACATATTCCAGATCCACATCAAATCTTTTACTAACACTTAAGTCCAAGCACATTTTTTCAAAAAGTTAAGTGGGGTTAGGGGTTTCCTGTCAAACTATGTTTTAAAAGTATTTTTTTTTATCATAACAGACATCTTTGTAAATCTGAAGATTCATTTAATCCATTCCTAGTAGCCATACTGCAGTTATCCTGTCCTTTATGAACAATAGATTGAGGAGGGAGAGGATCCCGGAGAAATTAAACATGATTTTTCCCCATCAATATAAATGCATGAAATTTACTATTGGAGAATATAAGAATGGCAGTAACTAGAAGTTATTTTCTGAGTATCATTCCCATGATAATGCAATGAATCTCCACTTAATAGCAGTTAGCTACAGAATAGAGTGCTTGCTGGAAAACAAAAGCAGGAAAAGCAAACTGACTTCAAAGCCTCTTTGAGGATTTTCTAGAGCCAACTGATCCTATCTGGGTCATTCCTCAGGCACAAATTGTACACCCATCTTTTCTCCCAGCATTCTGTCCTCACACACCCCATAGCTTTTACAGTTGTTTGTTCCAAGGACTGCCAACTCCTATGCATTACCGAAGTGTAATTCGGTCTGGAGAATCTATACTTTCACTCATGGGAACAGTATTTATTTATCATCACAGAAGAGTCAAAGTGCCTTCTTTGGATAAAGAGAGGGACAGTGATTGCTTGCATATATGGGGATGAAGGTCAGCTGATTAAGAAAATACAGAAAAAGATAATAAATTATTTCATCCAGTAAACTCAGAACCAGAGAAACAGAGCATTACTATTTCTTAAAGAAGAACTAAAGAAAAGTCAAACATTAGCTCTGCTGGGATGTTATCAGTTTTCTTACAGAAATTTCTTTTTTAAGCTGTTTTCTATTGTCGATGTATTAGAGCAGAGGTCTCCAAACTTGGCAACTTTAAGACTTGTGGATTTCAACTCATTTAATCCATTCCTAGTAGCCATACTAGGAATATTGAAATTCACAAGTCTTAAAATTGCCAAGTTTGGGGACCCCTATATTAGAGTATGACAGAGTGAATTGAATTGAACTGAACAACCAGTTAGCTAATTCTTACAACTACATCTTTGGCACATCTGGAAGAGTGTAATAAATTGCTTTTAAAAAACAAGAGTTGGAACCATAGGAGTTCAAAATGCTCTGTTATGAATAGTGAAATATATACAGTATTATCTCTTATATTGTTCCAATTATTGGCCCTGTGCAAATATTTCACAATTGTCACTAAATTAGCAAGCATGAAACAAGTACCATGAAACAAAAGCATGTCCATAAAAAACATGTATACACGTACAAATACTCCCCTAGGAGGATTCAACTGCTGTCTATGGAAATGGAATTCTATGGGCCTCTAATTTCCTCATGCAAGAGCTTTTATTTTATTTTATTTCAGTGTAGGATAATTGGAGATGAAACATCCAACCAGAATCTGTATCTTTTTTAAAAAAACATGTATTTATTAAATAAAGCAGAACAAAGAGAAAAAATGAAAGGGAAAGGAAAGAGGAAATGAAAAGGAAGTAATACAATATGTAAGGACTTCTTATGCATGTGTGTACATATAATATATCAGCCTGAACCAATCCACTGCAGGATAAATGAATTTTCCCATCATAAGGTTATGGTGGACATCATCCATCAACATAGTCCAGTGCAAATTAGATAAGAGATTTTTTTCTAGCTTCCCAGTCTAGGGCTGAGGTTTGTCTATTGCTGCTTTTGCTTTCAACATGTTGTTTTTGTTTGATTATTAGATTATAGAGTCACAGAGTTGGGAAGATGCCCTACAGGTCATCTCATTCAACCATCTGCCTATACAGGAAATCCTTGACTGTTTATTTGTTAATTGTATGTGTATTTGAGTATCTCTCTGCATGTGTAACTCACTTTTGCTTTGAAAATGGCTTTGAGAACAAATTTTGGGAAGGCAGAATAAGGAATAAGTTAACTCAGAGCTTTGCAGCAGAAGATTCAATGATGGATATATCTCCACCGGTGGAATAAAATCTTAGTTGACACAAGTGGGGGGATCTCAATTTATATACTCTGAGATATCTCAAAGTATGCATAGTAATCTTGTCATAGGTTCTCAACAAAAATGTTTCCTATGCCTTCTGTATACACAGATTATCAAGTGCTGGCCCTCATCATTTTTCACTGTTCTTTATTGATGTCTTGCAAGTCCGAATGATGTCTTGCAAGTCCCCTCCTTTCCTTTATCATTGTGTGGAAAAAAGGAAGGGCTTGCCTGATGCAAAAGTAGAAAAGTAACATTTTCTTATGTTACTTTTTTGGCCTGGGCTTCAGCCCCTTTTATCTTAATTAGTTGCAGCTCTTCTGTTTGTCCTTCAAGGCTATTTTTCTTCCACTCAATCAGATAAAGGCCCGGTCCCATTGCACTTACGGATGCAAAGAGGATGTAACATGTTAAAAAAAGCTTGCCATCCATTGAGAAACGGTAGGCATCATGGTGTACTCACTGCATACGTGTTTCATATGCTCTATTCGTCGAGCATCCATCCACTGCAATTTCATCCGTGCAAGAAGTTGAGGATGCACAAAACTTTGTGAACGGATGAACTTCCACCGCGTACGCGATGTATATCCACGACATATATGGGCAAACAAACGGTTCTTTGTCCGTTATCATCTGTTTAAACGTCTGCTGTATCCTCTCTGCATCCTCTGGCCATCCCCCTCAACTGTCACATCTGCTGCAGCTGGAAAGGAAAGAGGGAGGAAAACAATGTCTACACAGCGTTAGTAGCACGGAAATAGAAAAGGGATGTAAGCGTGTGCATTTCGTATATAAAGATTAAAAATTGACAAACGTTTTGTATCTGGGTTGTATCGCGTGTATATTTAGGATTGTCTGCAGTATGTCTTAGAGTATGTAGAAGGACACCTAGAGGGACACACCGATATTTTTCTATAAAAAGGCGGGAGAAAATATCTGGATCACTGGAGGATGGTGTGACCATACCAGTCCCACTATGGTTGCACTGGAGGTTTATACTGTTCACCACAACTATCCTTCTCTAATCCCACAAGCATGCAAAGGCTTTAAACCATTTTTTTCAAAGTTTTCACCCCCCAATATCCCTCACACCTTTAATTTCCAAGTAAAAAAAGTAAACTAAGTGTGTTAAGCAAAGATAAACTTTATTTCAACTTTCTTAGGTAAACTTATGACTTATAAATAAGCAAAATGAACCAAGTAACTGTGTTAAGTGTCTAAGCAAAGATAAACTTTCTTAGGTAAACTTATGGACTGTATTAAATAAGCAAAATGAAACCAAGTAAAGTGTCTTAAGCAAAGATAAACTTAAGAAGTAACAACTCATCTTCTGACCACTATTCTCCCCAGTCACTCTGAGTCATGTCCATGGTCTCAGCTGTTAAGCGGGCGAGGGACTATGGAGGTGCTCTGGCTGAGTGCTGTCTGAGGCATTGGGGTGCTTGGCCCGAAGAGTACAAGAGGTGGTGTTGTGTTCAGAGAAGCTATCCAAAGAGCTGACTTCAGTTCCGTGAGGTTGAGAGGCCCTTCATCAAGAACTTGAGATGTCAGGACCCAATCTGATGACAGATTGTCCATTGACGGGTTGGCTGTGGGTGGAGAAGGGTGGGAGGAGTTGTAGTGGGCGCTGTCTGGTCTCAGCTGGTGAGGACCGGCGTCTTGTGGTGTCTGATGAACCTGGGCCTGTGATTTCTGGAAGTTCTGCTTCTGCTGTGGAAGTCCTGGTCGTCGTAGCCTTGGTAGGTGAGGGTGTTGAAAAGCCGTGGAAAGGGCGTGCTGACATTACCTGGGTGGAGGAGCAGACTTGACTGGGTAGGAGCAGCCTTCATCTGGACCTTGAGGGTTGTGCAGAAGTGCTGTGATCTTTTCTGCTTCATCACCTGGTACTGGGGCCTCGGGCAGGTCCCTCAGGGTCTTGGCTCACGTAGTGATGAAGGTTATTCCGGCCCGAGGATGCTCTGTCCAAGTGGACCAGCTGAGAGAGAGAAGTTCTGTGCTGATCTTCATTGTGTCCCTGATCTCTCAACAGCACACTGTGGTCCTGGCCTTCCAGTCTGCCTCTTCTGTCTACATCCTCTGCGAGCTGGGGGTGGGGTGCGGTTGGTCTCTGGTGGCTGCTGCTTCTTTCCTCCATTTGTGAGAGCAGAGGTGTCATCCTCCACAGATCCTCCAAGTCCGCCAGCATGGGGAGTGCAACTGTTGGGGGGGTCTCTGCTGTGGGGCCTCTGAAGACACCTGCCTGGACAGGGTAGCTGGCTCCTGGCTGGAAAGAGACTGACTGTCTGTGGGCTTTCTGAGGGAGAGGGGTCTCAGAGGGGCTGCTCCTTGTGGCGGATCTCACCCTCCAGAAACTGCACTTGGCCATGACGTACATTTCCCAGTCAGTGAGCTTGACAGTGGCCTGCCTGGATTTCTTTGAGGTGTAGCTTGCCATGCAGGTGTGCATGTGCTTCCACCATCCAAGGAGTACTTCTGCAGTGTACCCCAGCTCTCTGCCTTGGTCTCTCCAAGCTGCCTGCTTCTTCTTGGTGTCCCGATACAGTCTGTGGCCCTTTCTCCAGGGGTACTCGTTCTCTCTCAGCCATTCCAGCAACTTCATCCTCATGCTCGGTAACGTGTTACTGTTTCCTCTCTCCCTTCTCCTGTCCCTTGCCTCTTCCTCCCTCTGGCAGGGCTTCAGCATCAGGGCTTCTGGAGATTGTTCATGGCCTTCAGGGGCTTGAGCAGCAGCCTTCAGCAGCAGGGGCTTTGAGGGGCTTGAGGCCTTGGGGCTGGTCCACCACAGCAGCACAGCAGCTTCAGAGTCAGTTGCCAGGGGGTGGGATGCTGGTTCTGCCCTTCTTCACCTTGCAGCGCGTTGAACGAGTAGGCACAGACTTCCTCTTCTTGCCTGACTGATGAACCATGGTGTTTTCTGCAAGATGTATCTGGCAGCACATCTTTCCCCTGTATGCTGACTGTGTGCTGTCCTGCATCTTTTATATCTGCGGAGCTGACGCAATTCATACTCCCCACATGCGCAGTGAACGCTTTGCATCCGATATACATCCGCTACGGCATCCCCTTTGTTTCCTATAGGTGTCCTGATGCATCTGCTTCATACGCTATTCATTCCGCCCCTTCCGCTATTGCGTCCACTTCGAAATTCTCCCCCGGAACCCCTTCAGAGGTATCATCCGCTTCTATCTGCTTTCATTCCGCTAGGCTTCCTATGAACATCCATTTAACATCCCCGCTACATACTACCCACGTCCGTTCTTTTCCTTTCTGTTTATGCAAATTTTCACCACTTTTTGGAGCAGATGACAATGGATGGAGCCACCCTGAAATTTTGCTCGTCCGCTGTGTCCTTTATGCATACGTTTTGTGTCCGTCGGCCAGTGGGACCGGGCCTTAACTTTTAATTATCTATTAAGGATAGTACTAGTTGCATTACTCCTTTTGGAAGACATATAGGTGTCCTCTGATTTTTATTTTATTTTAATTTTCAGAACTTATATGGCTGGCTAACTCTAATCAGCTCACAAAAATCCATAAAAACATGGTTAAAAACAAAAGTATCCTTCCCCAAATGCCAAACCAAATATGCCCCCAGCTCATCTCCCATCCTAGCCCAATGCTTTGGAGAAGAGGCAGGTCTTCACAGACTTCCAAATAGTTTTTGAGGGACAAATCAATTACATATGCCTTTTAACAAAGTTTTAAAAGTCTTGTCTTTTAAAAATCCTGGACATTTCTGATGTTAGAAACTTTGAACTCTGAAACAATTAAACAAAGATAGCTGAACTCATTTATTATATCCTGCAAGATTTGGAAGCTTCACAAGCAGCCCCATTCACTTTAATGAAGCATACATTTGGCATTTCACCTTGCATGTATACTGAGCTCTCAACCATCCTAGTAAATGGAGTCCTCTCCATGCAGAGGCTCTGTTTTTGAGTGGGAGAAGTCAAGTTTTGAAACTCCTTTCAGAAGTATGGTCTTTTATTTTTTTTAAAAGCAGAGGGACAACCGGGCCATGTCCTTCACGTGGAGACCATCCAGGAATTATAGGAAAGGAACAGATGCACCAAACCAGGCCAGGTTCAGTCTGTAAAGTTAATCCATTGAAATAGAATCCCAAGAGTTATTCCAGTGTTTCAAGATTCCCACACACTCCTGTTCGTTGAGCTATTGGTTTTAATGGATGCACACAAAGAAGAAGAAAAGATTTGATGGTGGATAGTTTGGGTAGTTTCTGATCTTTCTGTTCTCTTGGGTGCCAAGAAAATATTTTATTTCAACAACTATCAAGGTGTGTCAGAATCTCTTTTCCCTTGGAGCAATAATGATGTTGTCAAGCATTTCGAGTCAGACCTGCCCAGAACTTTGGGTGGAGAGATATTCTGTGTAATACAGCATCTTCAGTGCTCCCTTGTGAGGTAGCCAGAGGTTTGCTCCAAAGCTTGGGTGGAAGAACATCTGTGCTGTTTCTTTTTACAGGCTTTGCCACTGGGGGGGAGGGAAAGGTACAGACACCTGGAGCATTATTTCCCCTTCCTTGGATTTAAGAAACTACAGATGAAATGGACTGGCTTCCTTCCAGAACAGCTGCTGTGCTGTTTATTTTAATGGTAAGATGGATCTTCAAAACTTTTTTTTAATCCAAATATTCATTTTTTTTTAATTTGGAGGTCATTTCTACCATTGCATTCTGCTTAAAGTTGATGGTGCAGGTATTTCTTAAATTAATTATCGGCTATTCTTAAACTGTGTATTGAAAATCTAGTTTTATTTTATTTAAGATGAAGTTGGAGACAGAAAAGCTTTTGGGTGCAATCCTCTTTTTACTGGACTTTGCATTCAGGACATATTTCAAGGTAACACGGTGTCACAGTTAGTCTAAATGGAATCAAAATCTGGATTTTAGTTTTAATTTAATTAAAAGATTAAAATTTAATGATATACAATAGAGTTGAATGTTGATTTCAAAAACATGCGCATATAGAATTAGCATGGTCCTCCATTATATTAATGCTTTTGGTTCTAATGCTTCCTTTTCCTAATGAAATGAAATAGTCGATGCTAAGACCTCACAGGTATAGAACTCATCTTAATGCTCAAGAACCACAGAGGGGCTAATCATCACCCATATTCCCCTATTCATAATTTCATAGCTTGAAATGATTAATCATGAGACATGATTATCAAAAGCAGAAGCTACAAATATTTCAGAAGAACGTTGGAGGTTTCATATGAAGAAGTGGAATATAGATCTTTGTAATGTCATATATAATTACATAGGTCACCACATAAAATACACTGAAATCTATTTATGATTGTTTGCCCTTGGAAGGTATGAATAGACACTGCTGAACCTGTTAGATGCATGGAAGATGCAACTCTCAGTCTTATTCATAACAAATTATATTTAGGAGGGAGATGATACAATATCTCCCATCCCCAAATGGGATTTATATAGACCGAATTATATAGTTGGCTTGGGTTTAGAGTATATGTATGGACTTGTTTTAAGGAGGCACAATACTTTTTCCACCTACCTAGTGAAAACCTGTTTATTACTACCATCTATACTTTACTCAAAATGATTTGTAGTTTGCAGCAGCAAAACACCCTCTTTTTCTTAATTAAAAATGAGTTTGGATTGCTTTGATATATAAATTTATGTTTCAGCAAATTTTAGAGATCTAAATAATTTTCTCCAAGGTTTTTGTGTTTCTTACTGCAATCATAATTTGTACACAATTCATTTAAAATTTTGGAATATGAATGTTGGTTAGTCCAGTATCCTCCAACCTGTTGCCTTATACTGTTAGGTGGCATGATGGGAGTTGCAGACCAAGACATCTTGAGGACATCAGATGAGAGAAAATTCATTTACTGCAAGTTATGGTCCACCTGCAAGAGCATGTGATCTGTGGGTGGATTATTTTTCCAGTAAAAATTAACAATCTTAAGAAAAATGAGTTGTTTTCATGTAGACTTAAATACAAAAAATGTAATAGCTTGTTATCAATACTATTATAGCAAGAACACTGGTTTGTCTCCTGATTCTTAAGAGTTTGGGAATACTTACTATTTTTTCAACAACCCCCAAAATTAGTATCCATTAATAATTAGCTGTTGACCCAAAGGGAAAACACCCAGAAGTGAACATTGACTGTATCTACTCACTTGGAAAAAATACAGGGTTTAGATCAGACAAATATCAAACTTTACACGGGGACTCACGTGAAAGTTTGGCTAGGTTTAGGGTCCTGGGAAATATTCTAGAATCAAAGAATTCTGCTAAACTGCTTCCAGTTCTGCTAAACCCCAGATCCAACCTGAATAGCTGATAAATAGATTAAGATTAGCAATTTTGTTCTTATTTTGCAAGCAATGGAAGACAACTGTTTAGAGGGGGAAAGGGCCTGCTAAGAAGAGATGCATTTGTCTACCTTCCTTTAATAAGTATTTTTGATGAGTTGCAACCTGCAAAGTATTAAAACAAGAAAGAGCTTGCCAAGGTCTGAGTCTCTCACTAAAGCACAGAATTATTTTATCTACCATGCTGCCAGAGGATTTGAGGAATTCATAGTCATCAGAAGAAACATTTGAAAATTATTGATACTATGATTTTAATGCACAGCTCATACCTGATTCATGCATATTCATTATGTAAAATAAAGAATATAATTCTCCCATCAGCAAAGAATACACAAGTAAATTTCTATGTGAGACAGACTGAGATCAACTGTCTTTGTATACTTTATGGTCTCTAAAATAAAGAAAAGGCAAAGGTGCTCCCAAGTACTGTTGCTTGTATAAAACTCATAAATGCTCATAAGGATGAGCATCCCCACCCATTGTAAAATACATGTTTAACCAGTTCAATGGCTCTTAAGTGAACAATTACAAGGGAGATGAAAATCCATCTCCAGGTGTGCATCTAAATTAGGATACAGGTATGCACAAAGCCTGCATTCATTCAGAGGTCCTAACTTGGATCACATTCAATCAGTCTATGATCAAATTAGCAATATGGTGCAGTTAAACTATCAAAATGTAGTTCTCTCTCTCCCTCTCCCCCCACCCATTGTAATCCTACTGAAAGATAAATTTAAAGATAAAAGATAAAGGAACTGAAAAAAACCTTAATTCCTGTTGATTTTACAAAGACATTCACAGTGGGGTTTGGTCACAGTATTAGAAATGTTTTGACACTACCATTTTTTAATGTAGCTTACTATCCTACTTTGCTTAGTTTTTGATACAATCCTATTTTTCTTGGAATGCATTTTAAGGACCTTATTTCTAAGTAAATCAGTCAAAGAGTTGATGCAAGCTGAGGTTCTTTTTGGTGGGAATTTGAATATTTAATACTATTTATATTTAAAGACATTACTGCCTGGTAGCTAATGGCAGATTTATAGAACTCTGGAGTTCTATAACTCTCTGGAGATAATTTAATAAAAGAAAGAAAGAAAGATCTAATCTTGTATAGTGGGAGTGTTAGCTCAGGAATCAAATACCTAGCCCAAACTGCTGATACAACTGCATACTACAATGACACAATGATGACTAATAGCATCATGTGCTCAAATATCCAGCTTTGTTCACAGCAATATTCTGCTTATCTTCAAAGGGAGCAGAATCAGTTCCTAGAATGAACAGCACTGGGAAATGGAACAGATCAGGAATTAAGGGCATGTTCAGTTATTTGGATGCAATAGGTGGAGTAGGGAGTATTTCATGATTGCATGTAATATTATTTTGGCAAGAACCATGGCAAATTAATTTCTGTTTGAAGTTGGCTTTGAAGCTGAAGTTGCAAAGCTAAAATTCCGGAACTAATGATACTCTCATGTACAATATTTTCATTTTGAACAAATGCTTATGATTTGGTCCTGATATTTATAAACAAATATACCCATACTTATAAGACAAAGTGATCAAAATTGAAGGCCAATGGAGCTTATTCTTCTGTTTTTGGACTTGTAACCCAAATAAGAACAGATAAAGAATGGAATTAATCTTTGGTTTTGCAAATGTAAAATGGTTTATGTACATCTTTTCTGGTTACCCAAAACGAACATGTTCTGTCTAGCACTAGAACAAAAACTGAGTAACAGTCAGATTTTCTGTTTTTAAAAGGATCAGGGAGATTAACCATTCCTTCTCATTTCCAGGAGATGG
The DNA here is from genome assembly GCA_004320025.1 of Laticauda laticaudata. Lineage (NCBI taxonomy): Eukaryota > Metazoa > Chordata > Lepidosauria > Squamata > Elapidae > Laticauda > Laticauda laticaudata. The sequence goes on along the minus strand of BHFT01003815.1, from coordinate 33,399 downwards.
CTCTCAAAAAAGGTAAGGCAGGAATCCAGGCCCTTCCCTTTCTCTCATGTGTTGCCACATGTAAAAAAGTGATGGGGCTTTGATGGCATTGCAGTCACCCTGCCAGCTTGACTTTTTTGGTGCTCCTGCAGCAACTACATCTACTTCTACAATTAAAGATATTATCTGATAGTTGTGACATTTGTAACCTTTCTAAGGCTGGATTCATTTGTCCCAAATTATCTGCTGCAATTGGCAAAAATAATATCTTAATATCTGCTGCTAACAAGGCTACTAACTGAAATTCCAACTTTAATTTCATATACTGAATTACATCAACCATTTAATTACTTTTGAGAATTATTGACTGACTTATCATTTTGATTGTGTCTTCTTCTCAACTCTGTGCCATAGAAATCTTAAGAAATCACTAATTATACTCAGAAGAGGTGAGCAGCCCAGAGAACTATTTGTGTGGCTTGGCTTTCCCTTTTTTGAACTATAATAAACTAAAGTTTGCATGCTTAAACTTCAGAAGAGGACTTTGGACCTCTCACTGCAAACAGCAGCTGGTTCCTTTCCCAGTTATTACATACTGGATTCCCAACTATCTGTTACAGTATTTGCTTGAATAGTTTATACTGTTCTTGACAAAAGCATGAGCAATTATTGTGCCACATCAAAACTATGATAAAGCTATACATAGCTCTTAGGTTTTTTTTGTTGGACATAAAATGCATACTTTAAATCAATACTGGTACAAATGAAAATATCAAATATAAAGTTCAGAGTATAATTTATCAATCATTTCTCCCACACAATTATTAAAAAATCAATCACAAATTGCACCATATATGTTTTCGGTCAATTGTCAAAAATTATGCTTTTTGGTTTCAGGCTACTTAATTAAGAATCAACTCTCCAATAAAAAAAACTTTTCCAATAAAACAAAGGATGAATTACACAGGCTTCCTTATAGCATGTGGAATGTATAGATATATATTACATAGAGAAAAACAGAAATACTCACAGATTCATCTCTCATGCTAACAATTTTCTAATGTCAAAAAGCAATAATATCATCCTTTAATTCAGGAATGACAAATCTTCTCTTTTCTTTAACAATAAATTATAGCTAAGAAGAACCAGTGTATCTTCTTGTCTCTTCTTAAAGAATGAAGGGAGGGGGTTTCATATATTTTTTCCCTTCAGGTAAATAGTTTTTTATCAGGTATCATATAACAAACACAAAACATATCCATTGTACTTAGTGCTTCTCTTCTAATGAAGAGCGCAAAGCATCATTATGTACTTTTGTGCAAGCCTTATCAAAACATATATGAAAAGGCTTCATGAACACTCTTGTGTTTTGATGCAGTTGCTATTTATTCTAGTAAATAATGCCAAAATTATTCAGTACAAAATTTGTACAATTACTGTATCCTAAAATATTTTAATTCAAAGTTATGCTCAACAGGATTACTAGGAATGTTTCATTTCCAATGATAAATGTAAACTGTACTTATTAATACTTAATGCCAAAGAATGTTTTGTCACTCTAATATTATATGAAAGGACATGATTAGATTTTGTGAGCAAGTATTAAGAGAATAAGAGAAATTTGACTTGATCCTTAGCCAATTCTCCTATTCTCTTAAGAAAAACCATCAATGAATAACCTATAAACTATTTATGATTGCAGAGATTAAAAATATAGTTTGATATATACCTAACATAAAACATGTGCCCATGTGGCATCACTGCATTTGAAGCCCTATTCGCGTGTCTCTTAATGAAATATAACAAGGACTTCATTCCATAGCAATTGCAGGAAGAAAACTTGGACATATATTACTGTGTGTCATATAATAGGGTATCTAGGACTGATTTCCAAACCCCGCCCCCCACAGCTGATATGGAATGAAAGTCAGGACGTATATCTGTCATTAGGAGATATGTTAGGAGATCCTAAGTAAACATTCACCACCCACCACGCCCTGAATTAAGCTCTGACGAATTCCCAGAGGAGCTGGCTTTGTGGAATCCATGGTAGCTTAGCAATTGAAGCCAGATTGGTATGTAATGGTCAATAATAATATCCTTGCTGATCAAATGAGAAGTCAGCATAATGGAAATGGGGTGGGAGCAGGTGGTTTTCTCCACCCACCCCCCCAATGTTATTGCAGAGAAATTGGATAGATATTCTCCGAAAATCTTTTGAAAAAGGGGGAAATCATCAGTGATTTCTCAAAAGCAGGACTTCCCTGTAAGAATGGAATAAGCCCTTGTATTTATCCTATGGTGAGATGGCAGCCAATAAATTTGATAAATGAATAAATTATGTTTAAAAAGTTCAAGGGAAGAAGTAGTCTTGTGAATTCTTCTTTTGGATTTCATTGAAATATAGGAAAGCAGAAAGACTGCAGAGTAGACCTAGGGAGAACAGCCCAGGGAAAGACACAATATAGACATATACCTACCCTTGGCTACCGTGGAACTAAACAAGTATATCAACACTTCCTATTTGGATTGGTCCCAAATTGTCTTCTGCTTTGAAATAATTTATAAAGCAAACTGACTTTCACTGAATTGGAAATTGCTATTGGGAAGTGAGGGATTTTCCTACCTGCAACTGAAAGCAGTAAGCAGACTGGAATTTTCTGTTTGTCCTATCCAGGGGCAATATCATGTATCCATTATTTCATCTCTCCAAACCTTCAGCAGCAATATAAAAGCCACCCATCTTTGCTTTTCCTGTTGCCCATTTGATATGCTGACAACAAGGAGACCATAACTACTCTACCCTGAGTTCCTACACCAACAAAAATCCCATCATCCCTACAGAATTCCAAAAGAAAGAAAAGATCAGAAAACAGCCTAAAATGTTGCATTCTGGCTCCTAAATTCTGCAGAGAAGTGGAAAACCAGCAATCTTGACTTTGGGGGGAAGAGACAAAGCCATCAAAGGAAGAGTTTCTGTACAGGAGTTGAAGTTCAAAAGGTGGGAAAGGGAGTAAGGTAACAGCTCCTTCCACAACACAAAGGAAGGCAGAGCATAAAAAAAAATTCTTAGCTCAGCAGTAATTTTAATTACAGAGCAGTCGAAACAGAAAAAAGTAATCTCAGCTCTCCAATACTGCTGATCTCATGGGAACTCAGTTGCCAAAAGTGGTTTCAAACTGGTTCGGAACTCTTGAGTAGCAGGATCCTTTTCTATCTGTAAAGAAATTTTAAAAAATTACTCAATATGCACATATCTAAGTAAGTTTGCATTTCTAGGAACCATCCATATCATTGGACCTAAAAAAAAGTGTTGTGAATTAGTCAATAGCTTTATCATGGAAGGGAAGGCAAAGCCATAATAAGCACATTAAAAAAACAACAACAAATGCTTTGTTAGCATTAGCTACACCCTTCTGAAAAAGAACACTCTTCCTTTGTTCTTTCTTGTCTCATAAAAAATGCCTGACTATGAAAAACTTTCTGCAATGCTGCTGTATCTGAAAACTATTATCTTTAGCACTTGCAAACTGTGAGGCCTTTTCATCACTTCATATAGTATGGGAGGGGCTTTGTAATCTTTTCTTTGCTATTAGCTGAAAAAAGACTAAATAATTAACAGTATAATTTTTGTAAAAGAACCCAAAAGGTTTAAATATCAAGGACAGATTAATCCTGTCTCATTGAACAAATTAATTTGCTCAGGCTATCACTTCATGTAAAATATACTGAAAATATATATAGTCAAATGTGTTTCAGAAAGTTTAGTGTCTTGCTTTAAAATATTTTTGGATAATTGATAGCCAATACCACCTTGTACTTTTCTAAGTTTGTAAGGACAACATTGTTATACAATTAAAGATTTGTATCCTTAAGGAATGTGATGTATTCAATGCTGTTTGGTCAAAAAGTCTTGTCAATCCTGCATTCCTAGTTATAGCTACATTCCATATGTGAGATCTTTGGTGCTCTCTGAGTTTGCTTGTTTTCCTGAAGACATTTTATCACCAAACGGCCACCCAGGGGCTTTTCGCATGGACTTCTCCTTTTGGCACTGATGATGTTATCTAGTTTGGTAATGAAATGTCTACAATAAAACAATGAAGCTCAGAGAGCACCAAGGATCCACAGTTCAACCCTGAGCTACATATATTCTTTTCTATTGGTGGTACTTATGGTTACAGCTGGGTTTACTGTCAACTCCAGGATACAGGGACATACGTCTTTCTTTAATTTCTAGCTAAAATTGTTATTTTCTCTGGCAGGGTTTCTTCCCCAGTAGGAAGAACTGATTCTATTACATTACATCTGGATCAATTTTCTATAATTCCACTCAAAGTGACCAAATTATGTAGCCACTCTTTCTACATGACCATTGTCAATAAATCTTTCCATAAAGCAAGTAAAATTATAAGTATTCGAACTTACTATTTTTTCCATTTTAATATATATATTTGACAAAATGGAAATTGAGAGAGTTTGGGAGAATCTTTTGGGTATTGTCTATTCTGGGGTGCCCAAATTTGGCAACTTTAAGACTTGTGGATTTCAACTCCCAGGAGAATTCTGGGAGTTGAGAGTTCTGGGAGTTGAAATCCACAACTCTTAAAGTTGCCAAGTTTGGAGACCTCTGGTCTATTCATTTTATGGCCATCACATTCACAAAAGAGTAAAACTGTTCTGGGGCTATCAAGTGCATGGCTTTTGATATAACAGGTTCAAGATGCAATACAGGCTCCTGTCCTGGAAACCATACAATTTAAAATTTATTATAGGAGAAACTACAGAATGACATCAGAATAAATTATAATACACCATTTTTTTGTTCCTGCTATTTAAATAGTATTACTTCACAGCTGCCAATTTAATTGAATAGGACAAAATATTCTAATTCTTTTAAAATACAAAATCATAAGCATAACCAGATGCATGAATATAAGTTTTGTTTGCTATTTCAATTCAAGCTCATTTTGAACAGCGTACAAATTTAAGATTTAAAAGAGTTAAAATCATTCCATATGTTGTAGCCTCTCAGTTTACATCAATGCTGAAATAACTTTGGTGTCTTTATGCCAAAATAAATATTCTGTAACTGATAGAAAATAATTTTGCTTTATTCTCATATGCAATTCCTCTTTTTCTTTTGTAATTCCCATATGGCCCCTTGGGGAGCCTAGTTTAGTGGTTAAAGTGCTAGATTAAGAATAGAGAGATCCAGATTCTAATAGTCCCTAGCACAAAGACAGGTTCCCCAACCATTCCCTCTTAGCATCAGGATCTGTGATAAGACAGTCAATAGGTTTCACTGTATAAACTTGATGAACCCAAACAACAATATTATTGTTGTGTTGTAAATTGTTAAATATTGTATTATATTTAATATAATTTACTATATATATAGATAAAGTAAATTGTGTATGTGTGTGTGTGTGTTCCAGAGAAGTCTCTGTATAACCCATCTGTCGAAAATGTTCTATCTATAAGAATATTTTCTATAATTTAAAATAAAACAAATAAGTAATACAAATATTAAAATATATTTTAAAAGCCAGCAGCCAGAAATATTGGAATAGTGCATCACAAATCAGAATGAGTTCAGTCTTCATCTAAACTGAAATGAAGTTCACACATATCTTATGCTTCTACAGGCACACCCAGATTTTTGGTGCTATGGGAAGAATCATCTTGAAAATCCTCATATTTTGGGAGTGGCTTGTCCTTCCAGAAGCCTTAAGACACAGAAATGTTCTCCTTTACATATGGAGCAAAATTACAATTGAATATTTATTACAAAGGCATGATCGCAATATTTGTTGAAAGTAGAGTAATATAGATCATGTAATATCCCAAGAATCATGGATTTCAATTTTTAAAGCAAATGTCTAAACCTTGTGTCAACAACCAATTGGTGAAGAAGCAACATTTACAGAATTTTAAAAAATTTACAGAACTTGTACACAGACTTTTTTTCTTTGTCTTGAAATTGCTAGACTTTATCCCACTGTACAAGGTAGGGGTTTTTATCAGACATTTGAATTATACATGTAAAGAAAGCTATCTATTTATAAAAGGCATAACTTTTTTGTGTTCTATCTAAAATTATTGAGGTATGATACCATTTCTACTTGAAATTTTCTTATCTGGTGAGAATATCTGCCGTACTGAAACTTTAAAAACTCCTAAACTAAAAGCTTTAATTAAAACCAAAAATGGCAGCATTCCAGATTTTGCAATGGTTTTTTGCATGAGTGTGCGTGCGTGTGTGTGTGTGTGTGTGTGTGTGTGAAAGAGAGAGAGAGAGAGGGAGAGAAGGGGGGAGGGAGAGAGAGAGAGAGAGAGAAACTAACCTGGTATTGACACTTTTGAGTTTTGTTTTTTAGGATAAAAAAGATGTTTAAAATATTACATTTTAAAATAAAATCAAACTTCATTTTATCAATTTGGAGTTTTTTAATCATATTTGTTGAAACCAAAAGTGGGATACTCATGATGCTCTGAATGTTACGAAACCTGCCTCAACCAACATTGCCAGTTGTCAGGGGCAAGTGGAGGTAAACTTAAATGTAGGTCATTTGGCAAAAAAAAAAAAAAAAGATTCAGAGATGTGCTAATTTAAACTGAAGTAACCACTAATTCAAAGAAAAAGCAGAGTTGTGTTGTGAGAAAAGAGATATACATGAAACCAGTTTCTGCATTAAGATCTTGTGCAATAGGATTCTTTTTTTTTCCTTCTCCATGTATTTCAGCTATCTAACAATATAGACATCAGAACTCATGAAACCATTACACATATATTATCCTTATTTTGTTTCTTTTTCAGGTGTCCTTAGATTTCAGCATCGGCACTTTTCATGTTGAGGTAACAATCACTTCAATTCATTTGCTAGTCATATGTACAATTCAAATCTAATTGAGCCTTGCTAGAAAAATACTTATTGGAAGTCAATATGCAAGACTCAGCCTTCCTTATTGCTTGAGCCTTTGATAGATAACAGGGAAAACATTCTAAATATATGATCTTATTTTCACACGTTACTCCTCTGCCTCCCTCAGGATCTTGGCCTGGAGTCACCAGTTTTCCCAATGACCCACTGCTCTCTTTCCTGAGATAGTATGGGCCTCTGATTCAAATTCTCACATTAACAGAGAAGTCATTTTAATGATACTTTTTCTTATATGTATCCATGTATTCATAACTATGTTTTACTTATACCTATTATCTTGTTAGCAATTGACAACAATAAATAAATAAATAAATAAAATATTTCTTTCCCAGTGTACAGCTTCCTAGGATGAGATCATTCTACTTAAAACATCTGGGTATCTGGAAATATTCTGTGAAGTTAAAAAAGTAGTGAAAAGCTTCTTGTTAAGCAAAAAGAAGCAGATAATGTGCAGCTAGCCTATTCTATTTTGGATTTTAAATGCACTATTATATACCTGCGATGTCATTTAGTTAGTCCAATAATATTGGTGTGTTCTTTATTCAAGGTAAAAGAATGGAATGAAAAAGGAATGGAGAGATGGAAATCCCATCGGAGGCAGAAACGAGAATGGATTAAATTTGCTGCTGCCTGTAGGGAAGGAGAAGATAATTCAAAAAGAAACCCAATTGCAAGAGTAAGTTCCAAGCATTTTATATAGATAAAATTCAAACAGTTGCAAAAAGGTAAGCAAACAAAAGCAACATATTGGCTAAGGGATTTCCAGACCAGGTTTTTATTATGCAATTATTCTGTCTCATCAATGGAGTTTTATGTGGAGCTCAAATATTTTCCACAGGTAAGCTTGCTGTTTTCCCTACCAGTTTTACTATAATGTCTTCTCTTTCTATCCTTTTCCCCACAAAAATGGGGGAAGAGATTAAATACACAATTATTTTTGTTTTGGATTACTAGGAACATGTGTATAAAAAGATTTTGCATATTGCCCTAGCTAAAAATTGAGCTACATTTTTCACTTGCATTCTTTCAAACTAAAATTAAAGGTTTCTCATATATTTGGTCTAATTTTATATGCTATGTTAAGCAGTAGAGAACCATACTTGCTTTACGCCAGATAAATACATTAATGTATTGGAGGAATATTAAGGAATTATTACTATCTGGTTTTATGAATTGTTTTTCTTGTCTCTCTTTCCAATCCTTACATATATAAATTGAATTTTATTGCAATGTTTATATATTGTAATTTTATTAGAAATAAAAATATTATGCAAAAATGATTCTGCCATAGTTCCTTCTGGGCACATAACTTCTTCATTAGATTTTATGGTCAATACCAAATTGGTAATGTTAGCTGGACTCAGCACTGGAATATGTATCATTATAATAATTAAGTGGTGCTAAATCATACCTTTCCCCTGATTTTCATTTACTAAGTTTTCACATTAAAAACTGAAATCTCAAAAATATCTAAATCAGTGAGGAACTACCATTTAAAATTACCTTAACAAACATTTTTATCCCAAGAGTTCTACAATAAGGGACAATTACAAGAGGTTGCTACGAAACACATACATTCCACCTCAATCTATCAGATGAGAAGTTCTTAGTCCTTATACTTAGGGCTTCTCCCAAGTCTAAAAACCGTAAAAGATGTTTTGAATTTTCCTGTCCAAAGACCAGGGATATAGAACAAAATTTGTTACAATCCTAAGCAAAAGGAGCTAAATATGGAACAATGTAGTTTTGAATATTGGGAAGTCTTTCATTTCTATATAGAACTAAGGAAGTCAAATGCATAATTATAAACAAAAATTGAGAAAAGGGACATATTGCAAAAATAAGTCAACCCACACAAGAATTCAAGATAAAATCAATACACTCAGCCTAATTTTTCTAATTACTTTGTGGTTTAATCAAGAAGACTTCAGCACATGTTCATCACCAAGAAGAAAGTGGGAGATAAATTAACTGGATTTTCAGCTTGAAGTTTCATAGACAGGATCTAATTCTCCTTTCTTTTATGCTCCTTTCTTTCTTCTGTGAGCTTTCCTTTGCTCTACAGTACTGAAGGATGAGTAAAATCCAGTCTTCTTGGGAAAACTGTTTCTTTGCTCTATCAAGGACAATGCTCATTTTTTGATGACCTGGGTCAACCAAGCAAATCAGAATTATTTAAATTAAAGCCACCTCCTAATGAACTGCACCTATCCAGGCCTGTCAAAATGGTGTCATTATCAGATGCCTTAAGGATTCTACTGAGCCGTACCAGAACTAGAAGTTTATCACATCATTTAAAGTTAATAAATAACCTTAAATAAAAGACTGCAATATTTTTGGTTTTGTTTTCTAAAACAGATCCGATCAGATTGTGCAGATACGCAGCCAATTATATATAAAATAAGTGGAGTAGGAATTGATCAACATCCCATGGGAGTATTTGTCATCAACCAGAAGACTGGTGAAATTAATATAACAAAAATAGTAGATCGAGAGGAGACTCCAATGTTTGTGGTAAGTAATACTGGCAAAACAGGTCTTTTTTCCTGTTACAGGTTATGATTACAGTATCTAAATAATGGATACTCACTGTGTATAAAAGATGATTTCCTGAGACCAGTTGATATTTTAAGCATATTTATTAAAACTCCCAAAATACGGCTTTGCAGCAGCTGGTAATAACTTCTACATTTCCCTTTTCACGGAAACGTGAAATGAGACTTTAATTTTCAGTTTTAGAATAAGAATTTAAGCTATGCATCTTTCTAGAATGTTGATGGTTTTTAATATAAAATTGGGGTGCTTTTGTTGGGTAGTTGGTATAAATCTATTTTATTTTTGATTATCTTGCTTTGAGAGCAAGTTACTATGGTTATATTTATCACCGTTAGCCATCTGGAATATGAGAAAAGTCAGAGATCATTTTGTAATTAGGTCAAAGATGACCTAATTCTTGCAATATGAAACTTCTTTGGCTCACTGTTCAAAGTGTTTTGACTACTTTATAGACCTTTTGAATAAAGCTTTTAATTTTTTTGAATGTCTTAATTCAGATTCACTGTCACGCTATAAATGTTATGACTGGAAAATCAATAGAAACACCTCTTGATCTTCGTGTTCGGGTTCTGGATATAAATGACAATCCACCAATATTTACACAACACATGTTCTCAGGGTCAATAATAGAAAGCAGCATGGAGAGTAAGTACTTTCTAAATCAACGCACCCCACCCAGAATAGTAGCCAATATGTATGGTTACATGTATCATTTTGTCAACTGTATAATTTCTAATTTCTGGAAAACGTTCATATGAATGCAGTGGTATATTTCATGGAAGTAAAGACTTCATTAATTTAATGGCACTTAGGAAGAAGCACAGGATTGTCCCATGGGTCCCATTTTTGTCACTAGAAAAATTAAGCTTGGGGTTTAATTCTCCCATATTGAACACATTGGCATTTGTGTCACTACTGATAAAGGTCTCACTTTGAAAACTGAAAAATTGAGTTTTTCTTTTTTCAGCTAAGGATTTTTCTTGATCATAAATAAATAATAAAGCACAATATATGCTACCTTGGTCAGTGAATAAATAACAGTTGATTTTTGTAACAGTAAGTCACATTTTTACACTATGATGAGTACATGAGTTGTGTGACATGTTTATGATTCCCTGGCTTATTCTTGATTGCATTTGATATATTTTTCAATTCTTTGATTAATCCACAGTGGTATATACAGGTAATCCTTGTCTTATGACCAGTAGTGGGCTGCTGCCTGGTCACAGCAGTTGTTATCACTGGCTGGACCCGCCCACCTGCCCTTGCACTATCCTTTCCATATATAACTAACTTTCTGGCTCGTTCCTCCCACCCACGCTGCGCAGCTGAGTTCTGTGCCACTCCTCCTGTCATTACCAGTGCTGCCTGAATTGTTAACAAACCGCTTTTTAACATAAGTGCAGCCCACATCTGCTTATGACCATAATTGAGCACAAAATTCATGCTGCTAAGTGAGACATATATAATATGATATAGGCACACTGAAACTGTCATAAATATGATTCAGTTACCAAGCATCCAAATTTTGCTCATGTAACCATAAGGTTACTGCAATAATCATAAGGGTGAAAAATGGTCATATGTCATTTTTTTCAGTGACATTGTAACTTTGAATGGTCACTAAATGAACTGTTGTAAGTCAAGGACCAGCTGTATAGTCAGAGCTCCACCTGTCCACCGGAAACATTAAGGGACTAAGAGGGCCTAATTACTATGGCATCTGTCACCAGAAAATTGAGATTATGTCAAAATAATCATATGTAAGGAGAGGCTGCACCCAGTGTCTAACACTGGCATGTAATTCACAGGTTTTGTATAATAATATTTGTACAATTTATTATAGTTTGGGTAATTAAATGTCTGCAAGAAAACAACCAAACTCAAAGAACACCAAGGTCCCCTCATTTCAACCCTGAGCCAGAGGTGATATTCAACAGGTTCTGACCAGTTGTGGAGAACCGGTAGCAGAAATTTTGAGTAATTCGGAGAACCGGTAAATACCACCTCTGACTGGAGATTTTACAGTATCCTTCCCCTGCCATGCCCACCAAGCCACACCCACAGAACTGATAGAAAAAAAATTGAATCCCACCACTGTCCTGAACTACAAATATTCTCCTTTATTGGTATCATTTACCTAATCACTTCTCACTTATGATCACTATCACTTAATATTGCTCTATAGACAAACACTTGGCAAACCAAAAATACAGTATTTTTTCTGAGATAATTGAAATAATCTCAAAGTAATACACATATATAACCTAAGAATAGAATTAAAGCAAAGCACTACATTACAATTAACTCAAGCTGTTTGTTTAAATAGATTAGAAAAATATTTCCTTTTTCATGGGGTACATCCTTGGTAGCAGATGAGTAGAAAATGATCTATGAACTCCCATGAATTTGCCTTCCTAGTATGGAAAAATGCATTCCTTTTTCTTCTTTATAAGCATGTTAAATCAGCTATTTCACAATGATGGCACTTACGATTTTAATATCTTAATATCTGAAGCTTTTGCACTCTTTTGCCTTTTCGCCCCTTCCAGATACATTTGTAATGAAAATAACTGCTACAGATGCTGATGAGCCAAATAATTTAAATTCCAAAATTGCCTACAAGATTGAAAGCCAGACTCCTTCAGGCTCATTACTATTTATCTTGAACACAGAAAATGGAGAACTTCACATTGCGAAAGCTCTTGATAGAGAGGTAAAAGCAAAACAGAAAAGCCTTTTACAGAAAAAAATATTGTTGAGAAAACAGAATATTCTGTGGCCAGGATGTTGATGGAACTGGCATGGGGTGGAGGATGGATGAATATGAGTTTTATCGGGGCCTCCATATTGTTTATTGTTTTCTTCAGTGTTCTGCATATTTTGTTCTATTCACTACCCAGAGTTTCCTCCAATGGCTAGGCAGCTATGTAAGTTTGTTAAACAAATAAATACTTTCAAAAATACTTAAACAAATACTTTCAAAATATGTTAAAATAAAATTCATAAAATCAATACAGTTAATATTCATTCAAAATAAACAAATATTTATGTTAAAAATAAGTGAGATTTCTGGAAACTCAATAACAGCTGCAAGTAAAGTGTATGTCATGAAAATGACTAAGAAAAAGACAGAAGTGTCTCAATGATCTTCAGGATCACTGACCTGGGTATCTTTCTGGACCGACTCAAGGGATTGGGAATGGGTGGCACTGTATTGATCCAGCTAGTTTTAGTTAGTGTTGAAGGAGGTCTGGTCCTTGGCCTCCTCTCTGTTGACTCCCATGTGATTTGGTACTCTTTCCATCCCAGTTTAAAATGTACACACTGAGCAAAGTCACCCATAGTTATCTGGTGAGGTGTCATCAATAGGAATGTTCAGCTCCAGCAAACTAAGTGATACTGTTGATTTCCTGTCCTAGTGTCTGGAGACAGTGGGCATTTGGATAAGAAACTGATGTAAAATACAGCAGTATGGATAATTGTGTGTGCTCCTCGATCAGTATTTGTTACACTTTTGCTCCACTAGCTGTATTGATTGCCAATTTGTTTCTGGATTCAATTCAAAGTTTTAAATTTTAAACTCTATATCTACAGGAGGTGGCCCTTTTCAGCCACAGCATCCATCCTTTAGAAAATCATTCCTTGGTATTAAAACCAGACCCAGTCCTGCTGGCCCCTCAGAAGGCCTTTAAGACAGATTTTATCATTATGCCTGGGGAATTTGATGTTGGCATGGGGCCTTTATTATTCTACTAGTAATTGTATGCATTGCACTCTCCCAGATATTATGGTTTATGGTTTTAATTTGTTTTAATATTTTTGTTTTATTTTTTTTACTTAATTATGTGAGCCTTCCAGCATCATGTACGTGAGATGGCCAACCATTGAGTAAACAAGCAAAGTAGGGGAGGCTCTGATTATTTCTAACATTGTAATCCAGCGCTTGCTAATTTAGTAGTAAATCTTATTAGTACACTGCATTTAATCCAAACAAGTATTTCAATTAAAGTCCAAAGAAGAAGATAAATGTGTATGGTATAAAGGCAATATACATATTACAAAATATAAAATAAAATCCATATTTTATAAAATTAAAAAGTTCTGGATCAGAGCAATGTTCATTAGTTATGTGATTTTACAGCATTTGTCACAATATTCCTTCTTCTGTTTCTTCTCTTCCGTATTTTCTTTAGGAACAAAGTCAATATACTCTGGTTGTCAAAGCGTCAGACAGAAATGGAGGGCCAGATGGAATATCATCTGAATGTTTGTGTCAGGTTAAAGTTCAGGATGTGAATGATAATTTTCCTACTCTTTCACAGAGTTCGGTAAGCTTACTAATAGCTGATATGATCCATTATTATTGTTTTTTCAGTCTGGAAATTCTTGATTTTACAATTGTTCTTCCATACTCACTCACTGCAGTGGATGATTAGTGGAAATCAATAGATCAGTTTCCAGAAAAGAAGTAGTTTTAGATTCATTGGATCCAAAAGCCAGGTCTTCCATATTCTTCTTATGCAATATTCTATTTTCAGTCTTTCCTCCAGCTACCACTGGGGGGAAAGCTGGTGATATCACTTTTCTGTCTATTACTTCCTAATCACTTCAGGACCATTATGTCATCCTAGCTCCTTTCGTAAGCAATAGAAGATGTTATGATTGAATTATAAGTAATCATCAAGATAGAAATTATTTCTACATTCTCTAACAACTTCTGGGGATCAGAAATAAGAGGTGGAAGTCCAGGAAAAAATAGATACATATTTGTTCACATAGTTATATTTCTTTCCAAAGGAGAGAGAATAATTTAAGAGCTTGCTTTAAATTTTTCTAGAGCCAAAAAATTTAACAATGCAATATGTGCTGTTTCACAATCAAACCAAGGAAGCCAACTTCTTAGTCCAAAGTCCAACAACTTCTTAGTCCAAAGGACCTTTTCATGCATTAAAGATGATTGGGTTTTTAAAAAAAAAAAACATGTCAGGAATAATGAAAATAATTTTTGAAAGAATCATAAATTATATAAAATAGATTGATGTCTAAAACAGATCAACACTCAGGGAAAATCTATGTTCATTGTTGTGTAACCATGTGTAAAATGATCTTCAGATGAAAAAATACATAGGACAAGTAACACAATCATGTGTATACCTAGGCCAGAAGTGCTATTTCCACATGACCATGTAATGAATGAACATTTTCACTAAAATAAATTACCCAGATAACAGAAAACAATTGAAGGCTTGATTCCTCTTCCTGACATTACAGTTGCTTATTCATAATGACATATTACTCTTAAAAGCTGTGGAGCATACAAAAACACAGTTTATTTCTCCAAATATTGAAGTGTTATAGTCCTAAGAGAGTTTTAACAATTCATGTATTCCTTGTATGAACCAGATAGGAATTACAATGAAGTTGTGTTGTCATTTTGAGTGATAATACAGCTACTACTCAATAAAAGCAAAGAGATAAATGAAGAGAGGAAATTACTGTATTCTACCAGACAGTCTCATAGTATGATGGAAATAGAAAAGTGAGCAGTAGAAGCATTACAGTAAATTAAGGATGATTTTTGCGTTCATTGCATTTATTCACTCTATTCTCTGGAATACATATATCACGAATGAGGTCATGCTGCTAACTCTGTTTTAAGTCTACAGTGAGTAACCCTTCATGTATGAAGTTGCATTCTCTTGGGGACTCATTTATCCAATGCAGGTAGCATTATACGTAAATTTTGCAGTGGCAAGGTGAGGCTCTGTAGCCTGACTCAGCATTAAGCTCATATGTTTAAAACATTTTAATAGTTGTCACTTATCCAGACTAAAAACACTTTCCCCATGTTTAGCCACAATTTTTTAGTCTTACCCAATAAATAAGCATGAAGTACAACTAGTTTTAATAGTTGTAATTTATAATATAGGTGGATACTTACTATTTGTACCATTTGAAATCACAGTGACAGTAGTATGCCAAATTTCTTTCAAAGTGATGGGAATCTAGTACATGTCTTCGCTGCCAGCTATTATTTTCTTTCTCTTCTAGTTTTCAGTATCAATTCTAGAAAATTCACTGAGTCAGGAGCTGCTGAGGATACAGGTATTTGATGCAGATCAAGAATTTACAGATAACTGGTTTGCAGAATTTTTCTTTATCTCTGGAAATGAAAACCACAATTTTGAGATCACAATAGATAGAACGACTAATGAAGGTATCCTGAGTGTTGTAAAGGTATGGATTTCAAATTTTTCTTTTTTATTATTTTCGAAATTTACATTTTGATTCTGAGTATGTGATAATCAAACATCTCCTCTGGCATTTTGTTTATAATAGTCGTGCCCAGAATATCTGGATAAAGATTTTGTTGTTTTTAAAAGGAAAATTATCTAGTTTAACTTCTGCAGTCTTTTCCACTATGTCAGTGTATGCCTTTGGCTATGAATCAAAAGCAGCTAAACTGGTTGTTAAATCTTGTGATAGAAGTAGTGACTTACCAAGGGTAGAGTGAGGAAGGGTAGTGGAGGCCTGCCTTGGATGCAGTCAATTTGGAGGGGGGGGAACTATTGAAGATGAGAAAGGTAGCAACAGGTATGGAATTGGGTCACTGCAGCCAGCACAACAATCAGCTGTTTGGGAGTTGGCAGCTAAGCACCACAATATAAGAGGGAGATGTTAAAAATGATCGAGATCTCTGCTGTAATCAGTATCTGACTTTATTTACATATTAAATTCTATAATTATACATACTCATCATTTAAGCTGATCATTAACAATTTAACTTGTCCACCTGAGAATAATAGTAGCTTCATATTCCTAATGGAGTTCATTTTTTTATGGTATTTGATTTCATTAGCATCAATCTTTTTAACATTCAGCAGAATCTCCAATCTGACTTTATTTATAGTTAGAAGTTTGTGAATGGCTGGCTTTTCAGAAATGATTTCTTCCTATTCTTGGATGATCTGTCACTGTACAAAATGTTCTATATGTCTGGATATACTATTAAGAGACAAGTGAATTTCTTGGTGCATTCACATATACATATACACAGAAGCACAAATAATTCAAATGAAAAATTCATGTATGCCATTTCTTTATTTTAGGAAATTGATTATGAACAATTTTCAACCATAAACATTAATATTGGTGTGCGAAACATTGCCCCTTTCCACTCTTCTGTGGCTTCTCTTTATCGATCTGTTGGAACCCCAATTGTGGTACAGATAACTAATGTAATTGAAGGACCAGCATTTAGTCCATCTACATTGACCATCACTGCATCTGAGAGCTTAACAAGCAAAACTATACTCACTTACACTGTTGCGACATTCCAAGCCATTGATCAGGATACTGGAAAAGTTGCCACAAATATTCGGTAAGCTAGCCTTTGGCATGAAATTTATGTATTCAGCTAGATAAAATTGGAAGGGATAACCAACTGCTTACCGATTACCACTTCAATTTTGTCTTCCCTCAATGAATTAAGATTTTATAGGGTTTTGGTTTAAGTATATTTTATATATTTAGAACTTTTATTTCTCAAATCCCCAAAATAGGATATTCAACATAAATCAAGCTCAAGAAATTATTCGGACTGCAACTGTCAGAATTCTTTTTTTTTCATGAAATGAGTCAAATCAAATTGAACAGTCTGCATTAGCAATTTGACTCAAGATTTAAGCTAAATTGTGCCTAACTAGTGTGGTGCTCAATGTCTCATGGCAAAATTCAGCCAATAAATCCAGAATTGATATTCAGCCTTTATAAGGGTTTGCAGACAACTTGAGACCTTCTGACACAAAAAATACATTAAAATATTCTGCATTTTTGAAAATTGCTTACAATAGTGCAGTGTGAAATGCTTCAATGTGATTATTAGCTGATACTTTGACCGGGGGAGGGGGGATACATTTTATTCCTGTGCTATTATTTTTTTAAAAATTGACTAGCACCCTCAGAAATTATTACAACTGTAACTGTCAGAATTCTTTTTTTCATGTAATGAGTCAAATTGAACAGTCTGCATTACAAAAGTTTAGTGTCTGCCATTATTTTAACATTTATAATTCATTCTAAGCATTTCCATTGTTGAAAACATAGGTATGAGATAGGCCGTGATCCTGCTGCCTGGTTTCAAATCAATCCTCAAACTGCTGTCATCACTTTTAAAAAAATTATTGATCGAGAATCAATTTATGTAGTCAATGGGGTATACACAGCAGAAGTACTTGCAATTACCAGAGGTAAGAACATGAATTTTGTTTTAATATTCATTATTGCTCATTAGAAATATGAAATTATTGTTCTAAATAGTTATAACCCTAGCTGTTTTGACTAAATGGGAAAGTGCCCTATGTAATTTTTAAATAAAAGAAAGTAAATATTTCCCTAAACATCTGGAACAAAGATTTTGCTGATTGTTTTAAATCACTATAGCAATGTTTATCAACCTTGGCAACTTTAGGATATGTGGATTTCAACTCTCAGAATTCCCTAGCCAGCCATGAAAATATATCGCTAACAATTTGCTGTTCAGCTGCACAGCGATGCAAAATTTTTACAGTGCTGAGAACCACTACTTCTGCCCACACTTTTTAATTTTATCTTTACTAATCTTTGCTGTATACAGTATTTAGAGATCTGACAAACTCTGGATACTGCTCTTATATACTTTCAGTGTTATCCTTAGTTGTTATAATTGAATTGAGAATTTTTTCAATTAATTAGCCTTCATTTTGGAACATGCATTTAAAATTATACATGCTATTGAGCTATTAAAAACTGCCCCTTTTTTCCTATTTCCTTATCTGCTCAAATTAACTTTTCCAGATTATCCTTGGGATCCTATTTATGCATTGAGTTTATTGTACTTGTGCAACATTATGCACAACTTGTGTACTTGTGCAATGTTATGTGATGACGTTTATTTGATTTGATTTTCCTTCTTGGGTACTATTTATTGCAGACAGCCCTTACACAACAGCCACTGGCACTATTATGCTTACTATTCAAGATGTCAATGATAACTGTCCCATTGTGACTGAGGAGATCAGGAGAGTGTGTATGAACAATCCAACTGTGGTGATCACAGCTAAAGATCCAGATGATTCTCCATATGGGCCACCCTTTACATTTAGCATTATCGCTCAGCCTCAAGGCAGCTGGTGGGATATCAAAGTAGTAAATGGTGAGTGAAATTACATGCTCAGAGTTTTTCCATCTTAATAATTATGCTCTTCTTCCTCACTCAACCCTCCCTTTATATCTGTTCTTGCTGGGGAGTACCTAACATTCTTCTCACATGTGGAATACTATATGTGCAACCCATGGTTGCACACAAGAATCTATTGGTGGTGGCTTGGGCTTTCTAAAGAAGTCTTAAGGTCAAATGTTCATTTCAGATAACTGTACTACATTCTACCACCACCACCCTGCCGTCTTTCTTCTTTCTGAATTTTTTTTCAAATGATCTTTTTCCACTCATTATAGGCAATAAGCTAATGAATAGGATCATACAAGGAAACAAAGTAATGAAATAGCTCTGGGAATATTTTAACTGGTATATTTTATTGCTCTGAATTATTGAACTATCTGAATTTTAAGGTTAATCCATCAGTGGTATACAAATCCCAGCACTACTAGGAAGTGGCATCAATTTCTCTTAGTCTTGGTTATTTTTAGAGAAGGAGGAAACATGGTCAGCGGTAGGACGACAAACAATTTTTTCTTTGTCAAATAGCAATAGCATTTAAATTTATATACTGCTTCATAGTGCTAAAACAGTGTAGGAAATGAAAGTAATGCAATCCATTACTACTTTTATTATAGGGTTATGATAACCGAATTTTACAAGTCAGAATGTGCTTCCCCTTGCCCTCCCTTTACCTTCACGAAAGGTGGTCTTGTTTAAGATGCTTTTTTAGATTACCGTTCTGACCTGGACTTCTTTTATCTGACCATTGTCTTCTTAGCTTCCTCAAGATTATTCCTTCTGGCCCATTGCAAATAAAAAACTGAGGGCTTGCTTTGGCAAAGGCTACATGCAATGGTTTCACATAATGTAATTCATAAATCTAAATGCCTCTTTCTAACTCAAAATAATTAAACAATTCATGAAATGCTAGGAAGTCTCAATTTCACCCACTATCTCTCTCAGAGTTATCTTTGAACAATTCAATGAGTGCAGTACTGAGTATTTACTTTTCTTCCCCATCCAAAATCACTTCTTTCAATTGAAAAGTATTTGAAATAGCAGCATAGCTGCAGATGTGTGCACCTGTGTATGTGCATGTGTGCATGTGTGCCTGTGCAGCTGTGTGCTGAATTGTATTTTCTAAAGACTTCTCAGCCCAAGCTGTAGGGTTCCAAAATGTGTATTTTTAGGAAATTATTTCAGAATTTTAGAAAAATTAACTTTTTTCACTTTCATCCCAGCAGCTCTGAGAGATCCTTCAAATTTAGTAGAATATGAGTAGAGGGCTGTGTGACAATACGTTGGGTTCAATTCAGAAAAGATAGCTTAATCTCAGTAAAATGGAAAGCATGAGAAAGAAATTCAAGTCAACTGTGCCTTAATGTTATTATATATAAGTTTAAGAAGACTGGGGCTTTGATGGAGTTTTAAGTTTCTGTTACAATATTTTAACCACATTAAGGTGCATTCCAAGACTTCTAGAATTCCTGCTTCCTGACTTTACCCACCTTGCAGGGCTGACAAGGGGAGAAGGGGCAGAAAAAAAACATATGAAGTTGAAGGCTATCACTGTGATCAGTCCATATACAAACTGATACACAGAGTCCTTGATATATGGCTCTTGGTTTAATAATGGTTCAAATTTACAACAGCCTTGGGAAAAGTGCTTTATGATCTCTACTCACATTTATAATTCTTGCATCATCTTTGCAGTCACATGATTGAAATTCAGGCACTTGACAACCAGCTTGTATTTGCTACCAGTTGCAGTTTCCTACAGTTATGTAATTATGATTTGTGACCTTTTGTGCTAATTTCCAGCAAAAAAATCCCATTGGAGAAGTTGGATTCACTTAATGATCATGTAAATTGTTCCAAAAACTAAGTATGACTCAAGTTACTACCATAATGATTTACAACAGAAATTCTGGTCTCAGTTTTGGTTGTATATCAAGTATTACCTGTATACATACACAAACACATGCACGTACACATCCATATATATTATGCTTATCCTGCTAGAGACTTTTTGTTCATTGAATTTTCATAGTCAAAGTCACAATAAATTATTTAGCAGAATGAACTTTATAGAGATTTCAAAGCAGAGTTCTAAATGTAATCCTTTCCCTTTTTTCTCTCTCCAGGTACTTCTGCAGCTTTGTTCACTAACCACATAGAGTTCATAATTTATGAGGTCCAAGTCAAAGTGACCGACAACAGTGGCAAAAGCTGTCAAAGGCCACTGGTAATTCCTCTGCAAGCCTGTGAATGTAATGAAAATGGAATGTGTACCCGACTAGCTAGCAAGAGAGTCAAAGTTATAATTATTGGTGGTGGTGGAGCTGGTGGAGGAGCAGGTGGAGGAGGAGAAGGTGGTGGAGGTGCAGGTGGTGGAGGAGCAGGTGGTGGAGGCATGACTGGTGGAGGAGTGGGTGATGGAGGAGCTGGTGGTGGAGGAGCGGGTGGTGGAGGAACAGGTGGCTGGGGAACAGGTGGTTGGGGAACAGGTGGAAGTGATACTGACGGTGGTGGAGGTGGCGGTGGTGATGACGGTAGTACAGGTGGGGCCGGTGGTGGACATTCACATAGTGGCACTAATGGACATGCGATTGGAGTAGGAGGAGCAAGGGAAAATGGTGGAGATACATCTCTTAGCGCTGCTGCCATTGGCCTGATGATACTTGGAGGATTAATATTTGTATGTAAGTATTTTATAAGGATAGAATTATTTTTTAAAAAAAAAATCTTTCCTATATAATATGTTTTTGACTTCTATAAAACTTTTTGCTGCAATATATAATGTTTCTATAAAATACATCATTTGATTCCCGTTAATTGGGAAGGAATGATCGAAAACAATTCTGTTTGCATTCTCAAATTTTGCCTTAGAGGTTGCCTAGTACAGTATACTGACAACACTAAAATGTTTCTGTGAACCTGGTCTCAATTTCTTCATGCAGGAAGAAAACAAAACACATTTAAAAAGTTTTCTGCTCATGATGTGCATCTTGAGATGCATCATCTGCTGAATGGAAATGCACATGCTGATCATATTAATTTTCAAAAATCTTCAGTATTATCCTGAAAAATGTTTGCTCATTTAAGAATGTGATTATGATTTTCAAAGAAAAAAAATCCCAATAATGTCTCTTAAACTACACAAAAAAACACATTAAATTATGAAAATTATCAGTAAAAAGGAGTTTAAAAGCTCTAGATAACAAATATAAAATGATTAATACATGGAACTGAAGGAATTAAAATTTAAGAGGTATTTGTCTAGCACCAAAAATCAATAATGTAGATGCCAAAATGGGGGGTGCTGAGATAACTGTGCCAAAACACCCACTCAACACACTTCAACCTGTAAAGCAGGGGTGTCAAACTCAATTTTATTGAGGGCCACATCAGGGTTGTGTTTAACCTTGGGGAGGCAGGGGCACTGTGGCAGGGGTGGGCATGGCCAGCTTGATGACACTCATGTTGGGGGCGCCTGTGGGGGCCCAAGCCTATGCCAGCGAAAACAGGCTGCCAAGCTCTGTTTTCAGCTGAGACAACTTCCTGCAACCCTCCAGGAGCAAAAGTGGAGTGCGGGGGAGGCTGCACACAGACCTCCCGAGCTCTCTTTTCATTGGCAGAGGCACTGTGAGTGGTCCTTTGCTGTTTTCAGGTGGCTCCGTGGGCCAGATCTAAGTATCCCACAGGCCAGATCCAGCCCACGAGCCTTGAGTTTGACACCTCTGCTGTAATGGTACCTGGAGCAAGAGCTTCCAGAAATGATTATATGGCTTTGGTAGACATTGTAGACTAGAAATAGATTTGCCCCATGTTATTGTGTGCCTCTATTTATATGCAGGTCAAATATTTAGTCAACTGGTGAAAAATGCATAACTTTTTGTTTCATTTTGGTTTATCAGTGGTACCGATACTGATGTCACAGAGTGGTTGTTTTAGTTATTTGGGATCCAGATCTGCTGGTGGAGTTGGAGCTGGATTTGAGCCTGTGCCTGAATGCACAGAAGGAGCTATCCATTCCTGGGGAATTGAAGGAGCACAGCCTGAAGACCGGGTTAGTTCTTCACTGAAATGCACAAAGACATGTGCATATTCCTATGTCTACTTGCAGATACACATTTATTTTTTATTTATTTATTTGATTTGTCAATTGCTTACAAGATAATAGGTATAAGTATATACATAGTTATGAATACATGAAATGGGTACATATAAGAAAAATAAAAGAAACAATAGGACAGGGACGGTAGGCACATTGGTACGCTTATGCACACCCCCTACACACCTCTTAGGAAAGGGGTGAGGTCAATAATAGACAGTCTTAAGGTTAAAGTTTTTGGGGTGTGGGGGAGAAACTATTATTTCAGCATCAACCAACTGGTTCCCTTGAGATTCATTAAGCCAAGTTCCCACCAGATCCCCAATCCCCAAGACCAAGGCTAGTAGTCTTCTACATAAAAACTTTACCCCTTCTTAGACTAGGGAACCTCTTTGCCACTATCCATCAGTAGTTCTCTACTTTTTCATGACCTGAGAGACCAATCTGTACCTTGTTAGGAAAAAAAAGTGCAGGCTGCCTTTGCTTCCCATTGTTTAATCACTGACATACTCGCAGAAAGGACTGATGAATAGGTAGAATCTGCAACAAAGAAGCCTAGAAGTGATGGACCTCAGCAGATACCCTACTATTCCAGCCAAAAGAAAAGTTGCCTTCAAGTTCAACTGCACTAGGAAGACAAGAGCAGGAAATCAATCCCACAAGAAGGCTGATACTACTTTTATTGAGATTAGTATAAATAACAGAATCTTGCAAGTCTGATTCTGGTTCCTTCTTATAGTCCAGTAAATTAGGGGAGCATCTGACCAAGCCTCTTCTGAATATTATCTCATTCTGGACTTGAAAAATACTTATCCCCTTTTGCCTTAGGTAACAGATTTTTCATAACTTTGTCAATGTCACCTTTCGTACTTTTTACATCCTGACCATGATCCTGTGAACACAACCATGCAGGGGAGAGGGGGGAATGTTGGCAACTCTACAGCAGTAGTTTGCTGCCACCCCATTCCAGTATGTTTTACTCCAATGGCCTCTCATCCCAGTACTAATCAGGTCCAAAAGCTGATTGCTTCCAAACCAAACCAATATCATTTATGTGCTGATACCAAACCAGATGGATCCATTGGCAGTACTGTCACAGGGAACTACAGTACTATAGATTCTATAACCAAACTTAAGGCATACTTGAACACAGATCTAAGCTCTTGTTTCTACCAATTGCACTATTGCTTTCCATTATATTAAAAGTTCCTCTAATCACAGAAATATGTCTATATTAAATTTATGTTACTTATTAAAAAGTATATCTAATAACTTATCATCGGTTTTCTTTCCAGGATGTGTCAAATATCTGTGCACCAGTAACTGATGCAAGTAAAGGAGAGTTTGTAGACTCTTCAGGTAAACAAACTAACATTTTAACTGGCAAATTATGATAGTTGATGGGAATAGAAAGAGCAGGAAAGTGGAGGAGTGAAATTGTTGTTGTTGTTGTTGTTATTATTATTATTCCACATGTAATTCTTATCATTTGTGGAAATAGAATTTCTGTAGGCCCATGAAAATAATTGCAAAAATTGTTATATGAAGAGACTCTGCATAGGAGCATAGGAATGACTGTACTATTCACAGCATATCAATAGAAATTGGGCAATTGTTTTGCATCGATTAATTGATCAGCGAATTGATCAATACTGTTCTTTGAATCTATTATGTGTCATCAATATTATAATTATCATAGCCACTGTTTTATGATAGTTCTTTTCTATTTTCTGTGATTGATTTAAATTGGTATCGAGAGGTAGAAAGAAAACTTGCTTTCAGGTCCCTTGCATGTTGGGTGCCACAGAGCTTGACACTTCCACTTCTGTTCACATGAAAATGCTGGATGAGATCATCTTCCAGTTTGATGTCACATGTCAATATGTACTGCATGCAGATGATGCACAGTTGCATGTCTTGACTCCGGTTCGTTGAGATAGTGAGCTATTGTTTGGAATGTTTGGAGACTTTAGGCCTGGATGGGGAAGAACAACCTCAGGCTCAATCCTACTGAGTTTCTATATTTGTGCCATCATTGCTGACTCTCCACTTCTGATACTCCATAGAGTTGTAATTACCCATTTGAGATATGTGCAATTTAGCAGTCCTCTTGAACTCTCAATTCTCAAACAGCAGTGGAAGCTGTGGTTAACAAGGCTTTAGGGTTGTTATTGAAGAATATCCAGAAGCTACAGCCACTCTAGAATGAATACTCCTTGCAATGAAGGAGTATTATATTTGCAAGTTGCACTGCTTACTACTAGGCTTCAGAGTACAATTCAAGCTGGTAGCATACGAACCCTAACCTTTTCAGTGTTTCAAGGCATAAAGCTAGGCTACCTAAGAGCCTACCTACGTCTATCATCTTTTCCCATATGATTGAGCCCAGCAGGGTGGGCGTACTGCAAGTTCCCTCAATTAAACACTACAATCTTGTAAAATCCAGGAATTGTGCCTACTCTGTTTCAATTCCTACTCTTTAGAATGATCGTCCCTCTCCAAATGAGTTGTGAGTTACCACTCATATATTGTTCAATAAATTACTGAAGAACTAATTAGTTTCCAAGCCCTTGAAGACAGGTGATTGTATTGTCCTTTTGTTTTGTTTTGAATAAAATAAATTATCATCATTATCAGATATCTACACAGCTAAATATGGTGGTGGAGGAATGGTGAGTTCAGGAATTGAAGAAACAACAGGACTTGGAGTAACAAAAGGCTACGGAAATACACTGGGTTATGGGACAACCGCAGGCTATGGAACAACCGCAGGCTATGGGACAACCGCAGGCTATGGGACAATGGGACGGAAAGATACATACGGAGGAATAAAAGAATACAGAGAAAGTGGTGTGAATATGGCTTTCTTAGACAGCTACTTCTCTGAGGTAAAGCATTTTATACTGTACCTAGCAAACTATAGAGAATGGCAGTAAGTTATTATTAGAAATATTTGCTTAGAGTTATGTTCAGATTTATGAACACAAGCCTAAACTATATTATGCCAAGTAATGGAAGTGATGCAAAATGCTCATAACTTGTAGTATTTGAAATTCCTTGGTGCAAAATTTGGACTGCCCTTCCACAATAGGAAGTAAAATGCAAATTATCCATGTTATGAAATGTACAGCACTTTGAATTCAATTTGAAACAACCAAAATAACTGAAATCCAGCTTAATCACCCTTTTAAATAACTTTTTTAGAGAACATTTTATAGTCTTTCTCCTGTTAGTGATAAACAATGCTAATTCTGTCTTATTTATTTTTAGAAAGCATTTGCCTATGCTGATGAAGATGAAGGCAGACCTGCAAATGACTGTCTCCTGATATATGATCATGAGGGCATAGGCACTCCTCTTGGTTCCATTGGCTGTTGCAGTTTTATTGGGGATGATCTGGATGAGTCCTATTTGGATACACTGGGTCCTAAATTTAAGACCTTGGCAGAGATCTGCTTGGGAAGAGAGATTGAGCCCTTCCCAGATCTCAATATGCCTCTGCCCAATCCTGATATTGAGGTAAATCTTCCACCACCTGGAACCACAATTGTTGTAAACACATCTTCATCTATGCCTCAACCTCCTGCTGTTGGTGGTACCACGGTCGTTACAGAAAATACCTACACCACCACTTCCAATGTACAACCTCCAAGGCCAATGCCTGATCCTATGCTCCATGGTAATGTAGTTGTAACAGAAACATATACTTCAGGCTCAACAATGAAACCCCCCACACTTAATGTTGATCCTCTGACTGGATCAAATGTTGTGGTCAGAGAAAGAGTGCTGGCTCCTGCCTCAGTCACTGATTTGCATGGCATGATAGAGATTCCCGACCTACCAGGTGGGTCTAATGTTGTGGTCACAGAAAGAGTAATTGCTCCTAATACAAGGTTACCATCTTCTTTGAGCATTCCTAATCTGACAGAAGGGTCAAATGTAGTTGTGACCGAAAGAGTGATTCGACCTGCTGCTAGTGTACACGGCAACATGACCCTCCCTTCTGACATATCAAGTGCCCATAATGTGGTTGTAACCGAAAGAGTTCTGTCTGGAACAGGAGCAAGTGGTGTCCCTGGGAGTCTAAGTAGTGGCCCTAATTCATTGTTGGCTTCTGATAATCTTCTTAGTCAGACAATTGGAACAGCTTCTCCTAGTTCAACTCGAAGAAGGGTAACAAAATACAGCACTATACAGTATTCTAATTAGTAAAGATCACTTGTGACATGTTTCCCTTCCCACTTTTTATGTTTTAGATTTGCTGCTAAATAATGTTTTTATTATTTATAGGTAGCAAATTAAAAATCAGAAAAATGATTCTTGTCTGAAACAGAATCTCCAAACATTTAGTTATAAACCAAAATATAGGGACACTGCCAACATATGAAAATTCTGATATATTGCCTTTGGAAACATGATAGTGTACATTATGGAGCAATCACTAACAGAGCCTTTTGTATATGTTTGCTGATGAGCAATATTTGGACCAACATACCACTTCCTCTTTGTACTTATTAACACCATGATAAGGAAATGTAGCTGTGCACAAAGTGATTTATAAGAACTGTTAAAATTCTGAAATTCCTCACTGTATTTTAAAACAGTTGCATAGAGACTGTTCCAAATAATGATCCGATAAATTCAGCATAGTTTAGTTTCATCTTAAAGCAGTTTGTAAGCTAAAAGACAAAAAGGTGTCAACAGAAAAAATAATGGCATATATTAAATCTGTATCTCTGAACAAGACTATGTGAATTACAGTCAGTATAGCTGTCCTTAGGAATGACAATATTCTGCTGTAACAATAGAAATGTGCAGGATGTTAACAGATTTAGGCAGCATATCATGTATTGTGAAAGTATTTGTGAGTGGACAAATACTTATTTGTGCTTCATTTAAATTTCCATTTCAATCATATAGCAAAAAAAAAAACAACAACAGCAGCAACAACCACTTTTCTCTGATTATACAGAGATAAAAGTACTATATGTGATTTAAACAGAAAATTGAATACCAAAATATTCTTCTCCCAAGAAAATAAAGACACAAGGTCTCTCTACATGTTTAAATCCCAAATGTTGAGCTATTGAAATAAAGTATAAGCTTAGAATCCAAGAAGCTATTTTAGGCTTAGAATTGACAGGAAAGTGGTAGAAATTTAAATCTATTCATTTCTCAATAGCAAATCACAATTCAATATTGCTACTTATTCTCTTTATTGATATAGGATTGTGAAATTTTTCTTCAAAAAAATTGTTGTTTCCATTCTCAAATAAAAGACTTGAGATGACTTCCCATCAGTTTTTTAACAACTTAATTGTAACAAAACCCTGCTGTTTCAGAGCAACAGCTCATAACCATGTTTGGTATGAAAAAGAAACACAGTTCTTTAGAACCTGACCTTCACAATTTAGTTATGTACCATATGTAAACTAAAACTAGCTCCAATATAGAGAATACACTCCAATGTAAATATAGTTGTTAAACGCAGGGAATTTTGGCCACCAGATTATGGCAAGCTATCCCCTTCATCTTTTATGTACACCAGGGATGTCAAACTGGCGGCCTGCAGGCCAAATGTGTCACACACAGGCCAAGCCTACCCCAGCTCCGCGAAGGGGAAAAAACGTCATAAGACATCAACATGACACCGCAAGTTTGACACACATGACGTACACTGTTAGTTTTGGTGTAGAATTCTATAGAAAAGGATATGGGTTTTTATTTCTGCTCCTGGTGTTTTATTTCTTGCCTTTAATTTTCTTCCCAATTTAACATGCATGTTGACCATCCCAAAGATACTAAATAAGATGTAAATACAAGAGCAATTTCTAATATAACTAGCAACTTGATCTAGTATTCACAGTTGATTTTTCTTTTGCAGAAAGCTTCCCCTTCAGCTCTTTTTTCTACAGACAAAAATATGGCAATGTATTTTTGTCTTTATATCTTTTTTAAAATCTGCCCAAAGCAACTTGAAACCTTGCAAAATATTTGCAATGTGCATATGTATACTGTAATTTTTCCCAAATAATCCTGGAAATCATAGTTTCAAATATAAGACATCTTTCACTTACTTCCCTTAATTACTATGTAATCATTTATGTCTTGTAATCATTTAATGAGACATTAACTATTATGTAATTATTTAATGCCACACCTATTTTGTTATATGCAAAAATCACCCCAGTTGCTACTATATTTTTGCATTGTCCAAGTATGAAGAGTTTTATACCTGTAGAAAATAAATGCCCATTTTAATTAAAATCTCTATTTTATTCTTGAGCTCAGGCAGCATGCATGACACTTCCAGGTGTATAGAAAAGGAACAGAGCTGGTATTGCCATGCTGTAATTCTGTTTATGCTATATGATTCCTCCCCACCTTGCTCCCCCTAGGAACACTGCTGCTTGAGTTTGATTTGGTTATTGCAATACAGGGTAAAGCCAGGGCTATTGAGTAGTCATTTGAATTCCTCTGTTAAAGGGAACGCTATTTAACTGTACCCATGACAGTATGTTGAACAATCTGAAGAACTGCTGCAATCCTAGGGGCTAAGAAAGGGAAAAGTGTATTATTTGACTTTGTAAGCTAAAACCCATGGCAAATGCTTCTCCACAGCAGGAATCATAACATCTGTTGATAAATAGTGTTCTACAAATATATTTCACATTCACATTTTATAAAAGGCATCAACATATGCATTAATGAAGTTGCACTTCTTATAACATATCTAGTGAGCTAAAATATGACATCATAATATCACAAGGCTGTGTTTGAAATCATTTTTAATTATTTTTATTCTTTATTTCTGAATTCATGTTGTAGGATACAAGCAACTCCAATTAAAACATTTTTAATGAACATCCTTCTAGGAAATAATTGTTTTTAACTGCACTGACTCTCTTTATAAATTTAATACTGGGAAAAAATATAGGCTTTTTTGTTTTCCAACCAGAAAGAAGTCTGTCATTCAAGTCAAGATATCTAAAACCTTTCTAAGTATAAGCACCCATTGCTGGTTTTGGGTATGATTGCTTTTCAAAAAGAATGTTTTATCTATGAATGAAATGTCACAGCTGAGAGATTATAATAGACTGGCATATGTTCTGAAATTTGAAGATGTAATATAATATTAATAAAATGTTTGGGCAAATTTCTCTTTATTCTTTCAATGTTTATTTATTACTGAACATGATGTAGAACTCATTCAGCTGAAATCTGAGGGACATAAGAGACAACAAGTGCTTTTACGGTACTCACTCTTCATACCAACCATTTGACAGTCCGGTCTAGTAAATGGCATTTTTAAAAAACATACTGTTGAATCATACCGACCTTCTTGTTTTTCTATTAACCATTAAGCAAAAGATCCTAATTCCTTTGCTTTTTTTCAAAGGAGTGTTACATAAATATTTCTTAAATGAAACTAACAATACAATCTGTTGGAAAGTCTCCTAAACTAGAAAACAATTGCAAGAATGTTCTCTCTGAAAGAACATAGATCATCTAGAAGGAAGCATCTGCCATCAATCTTTAGCAGCAATAAGGAAGACTGGTAAGAATTTCAGTGTGAAATATCAAGCTTTTATCTCATATGCCTGCTTACAAAAAGCTAAGTGATTCAATCCTAAAAGTCAGGTAACAGTCTTTTTTCTTTAAATATAACTCTCAATCTTTGCTTCATTGATACAGTACCATAGCAGCTGGGTAGGGTGTAGCTATTTATGTGATTCAACTGAGCTAAGCTGAGAACTTTTCAGAATCGTTCTTATACTGTA
The DNA here is from genome assembly GCA_004320025.1 of Laticauda laticaudata. Classification (NCBI taxonomy): domain Eukaryota; kingdom Metazoa; phylum Chordata; class Lepidosauria; order Squamata; family Elapidae; genus Laticauda; species Laticauda laticaudata. The sequence goes on along the minus strand of BHFT01003815.1, from coordinate 2,823 downwards.
AACCCTACATAAATTAGACCCTACATAAATATTCTGTGTATCCAGCATTGATCCAATCACTCCACAAAATAAAAGCAGATATCTCAGATGTTTAAAGAGATGCTATAGCATTTAATTGCCAATCTGTTCAGCTTCCTCAGATAGAATGGGATGGGTGCCCTTTTGCTTCCTCTCGCACAGCAGTCTTATTTATGTATTCTGCAGGTGAAAAAAGTTGGGATCCCATCCCACTTTCTTTCACTACTTGACTGCCAGAGTTGCAAATATGTATGGTCTACACAATCCAATATAAATTGTCCCTAAATGCAAGCCAAAATTTTCCAGAGTATTTTAAAATGCTATGTATACTATCTGGAGCACATTAGAGGAAGGGCAAGATTTAAACATGACAATAATTTAATGGATTTGGAAAATAAGCATTGCGACATTCATTTCTATGAAACTAAAGAGATGATCTTCAATACAGAAAACCTAGACCATATTCTGGAGTAAGAGTAGCCAAGCTTTATTGTACTTCATTGCACGTATTTTTAGTAGGTGTCTTCTGGGCATAAGAAGGTATTACCAAAAATGTGTTTTTTGCAGTTGTTGTTTTTCCCTAATCCAGGGAAGCTTCCTCAGAAGTGAAGATTTATTTGCAGCATTTATAGATTGTGTCGAATTTGAATAGAGCTTCTGGGAAAAAAATTAAGTGACTAATGGATAGAAATGATGCCAACTCTCTGTTATGCAACGCCTAAAAATTTTGCTCTTCCTAAGATCTAATCCAAAACACAAATCAGTTGTGTTAATTATTATTTTTCATCCCCAAAAACCCCCAAAAGAAAGTGTATTTCAGATATCCAATATCTGCTCAGGAATCATGTTCACCATATATATGTAGAAAGGGAACACACATTCACGTTCATGTTAAATTAAATGATGGCAAGTTGCAAACTCAAGTTTATGGAAGTCCACCCACCCAGACTGAATCTTAAACTTCTATAGCAATTAATACACAAATACAAGAGAGATCAGCTATGTAAGATCCATCAGCAATACAGCAAAAACATTTTGCAGCTCAGCAGATCTTATAAAAGAACTCAACTACCATCAGAGCATATCCAGTAAGAACAGGCCCATCTCCACCTCAGCAATTCATAAAAACAAATAAACCAAGAAACAAAACAGAATTTCTGAAAACATCAGGTATCACACCCCTGAAAAATTCTAGAAAGAATCTTGTGTAAGCCAAAGACTACAATCTCTGCCAACATCACACAGAGCTTCAACTGTCTGGGTTGCAGCTAGTGCTACATAGAACAGGACACCATTTATACCAAAGAATCACTGAATACATACCTGCAACAATGATCTAAAATCACAAGGACTAAAGTCACTTGCCTCCACAGAATGAATCACACATTTGACTGGGAAAATATAGAAGGTGTTGACCAGAAAAGCATCAGAAGAGCCAGAGAATTTCTGGAATACTGGCATGCAAAAAAAAAGAATTCCAGAAATCAATGGAAATGATTCAATCTACCATCCAGTCAAGCATCTAATTCAAACCATACCCAAAAGAATAACATGAACATTAGTCAAAATAAGAGCTAACACCGTACCATATCACCAAGCAACTAATACTTCCCAGGAAGTCTCCAAACACTGGCCAATCCTACAAAAAAAAAAGTTACTTCAAGATAGAACTTTTCAACTTCAATATTGATCTCTTTAAAATGGGAGAACACCAACTAAAAGTATGGATAAAGAAGGCACCTACCCTTTTTCTTTACTAAGAACTACTTACTTTTGGGATATGCATCTGGCTCACACGGAAGTGTAGGCATTTTTTTTTACCAAATTGCAGATGTAATTTCCAGTAAGGAAAAGTATGAGTTCACAGATTACACACAGAGGAATTAGGAAATAATATGATGAAATAAATTTGTATATTTAGTGATTTCAGCTGACCTAGGATTCTGATGGAATAGTATTTGCTAATCCTTATAAACCTATCCTTTCAAAATGGAATGACAGCCTTTCCCCGGGGCGTTGCAAATTTGCTGAACTCTCTTCCAACTTCAAATGGGACCTGAGGTCCAATCCAACTGGAGTAGTTTGGCTGACAATTCATCCTAAAGATAGTAATAGCACTTAGACTTATATTCCATTCCACAGCACTTTACAGCACTCTCTGGGTGGTTCAAAATGTCAACATATTGCCCCAAACAATCTGGGTCCTTCTTTTATCACCTCAGAAGGGTAAAAGGCTGAGTCAACCTTGAGCCCAATCAGGATCCAACTCCAGGCTGTAGACAGAATTTACCTGCAATACTACATTCTTACCACTGTGCCAACAGAGCTCCTCATCATAAGTTATCATGTGCATGTAGCATTCACAAATTATATATATCCAAAACATTTAGGGTGCTTTTCAAACTTTGTTTTGTTATTAATTAAATATTTTGTTATGTACTATTTAAAAGGCAACATTATTCTATTTTTTCCTTTTGCTTCAGTGGCTCCAAATGGGTTAGAAACTTTAGACCTTCTCTCTTTAGTAGCATTATTTATGTGGCCTTCAATGGCAAATAACTGTGGTCTCACTGCTTCCAAAACTGCTGTTTGTCCATGCTTTATTGTTCTATCACCAGTCAATCACTGTATCACTACTTTCATTGTTTTGCAGAGAAAATAAAGACATGTACATGTGGTTTCAGGACTCAAAGGAACCTTGAAAGCAATGAAAGCAGAATTAAATACAGTTAAGGGCCTGTCACATAGGCCGACGGATGCAAAAAGTATGTAAAAAGGACACAGCAGACGAGAAAATGTTCCATC
>BHFT01003814.1:6192-47516 GCA_004320025.1 Laticauda laticaudata | reverse complement strand
TTTAGCTAGGTTTTGTAGTGGTGCTCCTTTGGAGCTGACTATGGTTCTGAGAGGTATGCCTTCTTTGTGTATTTTTGCACTCACAAACAAAAAAAATCTCCATACCACAAGCCAGGCAAACACCTGGGCACAAACAGACCCCCACTGATACCTCCAGCTCAAAAACACCTCAACCAGGTAGAATTTTGGCAGAATCTGATCTGTCATCATCAGGCTTCTTTACGAACACAATACAGGAACCTGATGATGGCAAATGAGATTCTGCTGAAACGTTGCTACAACTTTAAAATCACAACTATAATGATGTGGGAAAATACCAGAACAAAGCTGAATACCATACGTGTGTGTGTATGTATACGGCTGTGGTAGCCTGACCCATAGACGAACTCAATACAGAAGCCTGATGATGGCAGAAGAGATTCTGCTGAAATGTTGCTTCAACTCTGAAAGCACTACAATGAAGTGGGATAATACCTGAAGGAAGCTGAACTGCATTCATATGTATGTATGTATGTATGTATGTATGTATGTATGTATGTACATATTTCTACTGTGCCTTCCTACTTTTAACTCATTTATAATCCAGTATTGCATTGATGTTGTTTTTCACATACAAAGCCAAGCAAGAAACATTTTAACTGTGTTCCTGGCATAACATTATGTGGGGGAATTTTGGATACCATCTCTCTTAGATCTAAAGCAGATCAAAGAATAAGATACCAGCCCAAGAATTAAGAAAAAGAGGAGACAAGGTGTTATTGAAAGTACTGAAGGACCTGAAAGATTTTGTAAGTTTAAGCACATTTGCAAGAGGAGGTCTAATTTATATAAGGATAACTAGGGAGACATTTTATTTTAACATCCAGGTGGTTTTCTGCGTTTTATATAAGTAGATTTGTTTCCAAGAGACAGGAAATTGAGGAGGCCTATATACAGGCAAGCCTCAATTTATGACCATGAGGGAGTGCCTAATTTCTGTTGTTAATCAAGACAGTTGTTAACTGTTAAATGTTTAACCCATTTCATGGCTTTTCCTTGCCAACTGTTAAGTGAATCACTAGAGCTAAGTTAGCAACATGGCTCTTAAGTGAATCTGGCTTCCCCATCGACTTGTCAGAAGATCACAAAAGAGGATATGATTCTGGGATGTGTGCAACTGTCATAAATACCAGCCAGTTGCCAAGCCTCTGAATTTTGATCACGTGACCATCGGGATGCTGCAGCGAGCAGAAGTTTGAACAATGGTCACAAGTCACATTTTTCACTTTTTGTAACTTTTGAGCAATCACTCAATGAATGGTTGTAAGTTGAGAAGTACCTGTAGGAGGTAAGGTGGTCATGGCTGGCCTAAGTTGGGCATCAGAATTTAGTGGCCCTGGTCTAGATGATGCATTTTTCTGGCATTCTGTGGGCAACTGTGGCTGGCATCTTTCAAGGTGGAGCAGGGACTGTCTGAATTCCCCTCTCTCCACAGCCAGATGACCTGACTTATTGTTGGATGTTCTTGGTATGGCTTTGCTGGCTAGTCACAATGCTTTGAGAATGGGAAGGATAAATACTGAAGACAAGGCTAACCCGTATTCTGGCCTGCCTGCTGTGGCTTAGTTCGTCATGGGCAAACCCATCCTGAGGAAAAAAAACAAACAAACGTGGATGAACTCACATAAGGTATGATGTGCTAGAAAACCTTTATATTGTTTATATGTCAACAATGTGGCATACAAAAACTATCAGCAATTTTGCCAATAGCGAAGATTTGAAGGATTACAAATAGTTAACAGAACTACAGCTTCTCATACTGAAATGTCATTTTTCTTGCCCTACCAGTCTGTTATTTCAAAAGGATGGAGAAGTAGTAGTATGAAAAGGAGATAAGAGGTCTCAAAATGATAAGGACTCTTTAAAAACAAGGTGCTTGCATGAAAGGGGGGAGGGAACGACTTCTCCTGTAAACCATTCAAGAAATGTTCGGTGCTGTCGGCAAATACTTACTTTCTGGTTCCTAGGAAGGCATTAAAAGTGGAAGAAAGAAAAAGCATTAAAAGGAGAAGAAAGGGAAAGGAAAAATATTGTTTCTATAGGTAACAACAGCAGAGAGTAAAATGACAAATCCCTGGAACAGTACAGTAAAAACCACTACTCTGAGATTACACTATTCATTAGAACAATGTTTCTCAAAATTGGTGCTGTCTAAGGGATTCTGGGAGTTGAAGCTGCCACGGTTGAGAAACATTGGCACATGCTAGTGGTGCAAGGAACTGTGCTAAATTCATAGTTCTATTTTCTTTTAAGTCCAAAGTTAACAAATTTCCAATACGTCCCTACCCACCATAGGACTAACTCCCCCCATATCTCCAAACCTTGAGAGTAACTAACCCCCTCCCCATATCGCCAAATGTTGAAAGCTGTGTTTCTCTATTGTTTTAAACTTAAAATAAGCCCAGCTATGAAAAGTTTCTAAACCACCAGCAAAAACTTAGGATGGGAAAGTTTATTTCAGATTCAGAATACATTGATTTTAATAGTAAACTAGCTATTACATCCAGTTCCTCATTCATAAATCCTCTCCCAATAATTAGTTAATTCTACTATTCAATGTAATGCCTATGCCATATTCACTGAATTAAATTTATTAAATTTAACATCCATTTGTTTTTCCAAATATGAATATGAACATTTTCTTCAATATAACGAATATATATATGAAAATAATTCTTAACTCTGAACTCATCAATGTATTTGATGGAAGTTCAGATATATAAATTATACTACAAAGATATCTTTCCTGTAGGTAAGAATGTGTTACTCTGAAGACCAAGCTATACCTAAAAACATTCAAAAATGCTATTGTTCACTTCAGTGCTAAACTGGAAATAATGAAGGTGGGTTCCTATTTAAAACATGGCCATAAAACACATGCAACTTCTACAGCTGTGAAGTCCACCATGAAAGCTACTGGAACTGACCTGCTCGACACATGAATTGACATGCATACTCCCATGTTCTGCTCTGCATGTGGACAGCCATAAAAAAAAATCACCTACTATTTATAGACTCACAACAGTGAAACGTTTTAATTTAAGCTCTTATCTGCAAATGGCAGGTTATTTGCTATGGGATCAATAAAAAGCACGCCTGAGGATTTGGTTGAGCACAAAATGTTTATTTGTATGCTAGAAAGCTAAAGAAAAACAGAGATGACTAGTTAAGACACATCAAAAACAAAAAAGTCTACAACAAAAACAGTTGCAAAAAAAGAGAGGGAGGGAAAAGAGAGAGAGAGAGAGAGAGAAAGAACCAATAGCAGATTATATCTAATGATGTACCAATAAAGGAGAATATTTATAGCTCAGGGTTGACCCGAGGGGTACTTGGTACTTTCTGAGCTTGCTTGTTTTCTGGTAGATGTTCATTCGCCTAACATTACCTAGTTAAGGTAATGAAACATTTGCAAGAAAACGAGCATGCTCAGAGAGCTCATCTAATGATATACATAAAAACTGCTGACAATCCGCATACAATTGAAGAACCATATCCCGGTACAGCGCAACATTAAAAATTGAACAGGGACTGCATCCAAGAAAAGGGAATGACACAGCAGGCAAAAACGTGGCTCTTCAGGGATGTTCCAAGTCTTCTTATTTTTTTTTTTAAGTAACAGAAGAGGTTCTCCGTAGTTACTTGTTCTGAAGATAAGGCAAGCAGAAAGCCTGACATTTGTAACTAGAGTTCCTTTAACAAACTGGGAAACATCACCCTGGACAAAGCTACCGAGTTCAGAAATTAGGGTGCAGAACCAACCATAAAAAGCAGAAGTAATCTTCGACTTAGGATAACAATTGGAGCCAGAATTTCTCTTTGTATGCTAGGTGGTTCTTAGGCGATCCTTGCCCAATTTTAAAACACTTTGTGCCCAGGTTAAGCAAATCATGCCGCTGTTAAGTGAACCCGGCTTCCCCCGTTGGTTTTGCATGTTGGAAAGATGGAAGGGACGGTTGCAAATGGCAATCTCTTGACCCGAGGGATGCTGGCTGCAACAGCCATAAATCTAAGGACTGGTTGTCAGGTTTATTTTCTCCCTTAACGTTGCTCTACTTTTGAGCGGTTACTAAGTTGAGGACTACTACCGGTTAAAACCTTGAGCTTCTAATCAAATTCTCAGCCATCTGCAGATCAGTCCTAGGCCTGGCCCTCTTCCACCCCTTGATTCAGGACTTCCAAAAGCCAAAAAATGCCTAGGAAGGGCAGAGTGGACGGAGAGAGATGGATTACAGGTCTGTCCTTGACTTACAACAATTGAGCCCAAAATTGCCATTGGAAAGCAAGACAGTAAAAATAATTTTTCCCCATTTTACGACTTTTCTTGCCACAAGTTGAAGGAAGTGGATCATTGCAATTAAGTTGGTAACCCAGCTGTAAAATGAATCTGACTTTGCTTGTTGGTCACAAAAGGGGAATCACGTGATCTCGGGACTCTGCAACCATCATAATTATGAAGCAGTTGCCGAGTGCCTGAATTTTAATCACATGGAACATGGGGAGGCTACAAAGGTCATAAGTGTGAAAACCAGTCCTAAGTCACTTTTTTTCAGTGGAGTTAAAATTTCAAACGGCCACTAAATGAATGGCTGTAAGTCAAGGACTACCTGTACAGAATCAACTAATGCCCCAAGATCTAGTCCATCCTTAATAAACCTAAGCTAAATTCAAAGTTTCTCAATCTTAGCAACTTTTTAAAGATGGGGGTCACAAAGTTGTTTCCCCCCTCCCCCGACATCCTTCCATTCTCCACCATTCAGTCAGAACCGAAGCAGCTTCTTGGATGAGAAGCAAAACGTCTTCAAGAAATAATAAGGAAAGTCCAGTTGCCTCTTGAAAAAGCACTTTTGGGACAACCATGATATGCATGACTGAGAATCTCCACAGACTTCAATCAATCAGTCTGAACAGAGCTTGAAGGGACCTTGGAGGTAGGCTAAGGCAGGAAACCTTAGAGCAGGGTTCCTCAAACTTCTTAAACAGGGGTCAATTCAGTCCCTCAGACTGTTGGGGGAGAGGGGGCGTGGACCAGGTGGGCATGTGGCTAGGTAGGCATGTGACTGGGTGGGCATGACCGGGTGGGCATGTGGCTGGGTGGGCATGACCGGGGGGGCATGTGGCTGGGTGGGTGTGGCTGGGTGGGCGTGCCCAATTTAACAGTGCTTTAAACAATTCACAAAAATTAAACTTTGTTATGCTCCTGTGGGTGGAAAAGTTAAAGGATGTGGCTGCTCTCTCTGGAGGGCAGGGAGGCCCAAAAGAGGCAGGTGGGGGCCCAGGTGCAGCGGTGTGGGTGAGGTAGCCTCGTGGTCCCTCACGGGGCCAGATTAATGGCTTCGGTGGACCATATCCAGCCCTTGGGACATAGTTGGAAGACCCCTGCCTTATACCGTTTGACACCGGTTCCTCTCCAGTCTCTTCTTCAAAACCACCAGTGATGGAGCACCCACAACTTCTGCTGAATGAATGAATGAATGCTTTATTGGCCAAGTGTGATTAGACACATGAGGAATGTCTTGATGCATATGCTCCCAGTGAAAACCATTGGATTCTCAGTTCTGGTGGCAAACTGTTCCACTGATGAACTGTCAATGCAAATACATAATAACAGAGCTGGAAGGGGCCTTGGAGGTCTTCTAGTCCAGCCCCCTGCTCAAGCCTCTACCATTCTAGACAGGTGGCTGCCCAGTCTCTTCTTCAAAACCTCTAGTATTGGACCATCTGTCCATTCTCGTGGCAAGCTGTTCCACTGGTTAACTGTCCTGTTAGGAAGTTTCTCCTTAGTTCTAGGTTGCTTCTCTGCCACACCAGACTCTTGATTGTCCAGTAACAGAGTTGGAAGGCACATTGAGGTCATCTAGTCCAACCCCATGCTCAAGCAAGAGACCTAGTTTAGAGAATAAATTGACCCCTCTCTTTATGGCAGCCCCTCAAATGCTGGAATATTTCTATCATGTCCCCCCGGTCCTTCTTTTCTCTAGACTTGTCACCCCCAATTCCTGCAGCCATTCTTCACACGTTTTAGTCTCCAGGCCTTTTTAATCATCCTAGGTTGATTTCTAGGATGGGCGAACTTCAAACTTGAAGGACGGGTTGGACTAGAAGACCTCCAAGGTCCCTTCCAACTCCTGTTATTCTATTGCATCCGATTCGGGTGGGCTTCAATTCCCAGAATTCTGTTTTAAGTTGGAAGCCCAGCATCTTAAAAGATGCCAAGCTTGAGAAAACACTGGCTTGATGCACAAGAAGCCCGCAGGGGGATTTGCAAAGCCGATCTTCCCCCCCCCCCCGAAAAAAAGACCCTTTTGCTCGGCAGGTTGAAAGGGCGGAATCTCCCAGCCCCGACCCTTAACGCAAACCGCGAAGGTAGACCAGCAAAGATGGGAGAATGAACTAAAGAGGGGGTGCGTGTGGCCTTCGATCCCAAGTCATCCTCTGCCCCCCCCCCAGCCCTCCGCCAATTGGGGGGGGGGGTTGTGGCGCCCGCGGACGCCCGGGTGGGAATGGGCGAGACCCTTCGGGTCAAGCCCGACCGGACGCCGCCACGAACTTTTGCGGGAGCCTCGGAAGGGAATCCCGGCGAAGGAAGGGGCTCTCTACTCACGCAGCGTCGCCGGGAAGACAACGAGGCAGCCGGCCTGAGGGAGATGCTCACGGCGCCTCACGCTCCAGTGGAAAGAAGGCAAGCGCGCGGCGCGCAGGGGGTTATGGGAGCGGCGCCTCTCCGAGCAAGCTCACTCTCCGCAGAACTGAGGGGGGAGGAAATAAAGAAAGCGGGCGATACCAATAGGGGCAACCGAGGCGGAAAGAGAGAATCCGCGGCGACGAGAAAATCGGGTGTTCTCCATGTAACTTCGTCAGAGCGATGAGACACGAAGCTTTTCTTTCCTCTTCCTTTTTTTCCGTTCTTTCTTTCTTGCTCCCACCCGACTATAATGATAGAATAGGCCAAGGTGTTGAGAGGACGAGGCCACCATGGTGGACGGGGAGGTAATTTAAAGCTGAGGGGTGTTTTTTTTTACCGCCTAGAAAATGTTTTCTTATCTTGGTTTTACGCCACATCTGAGAAGAAAATGGTTTCTCACAGGGAGTAATTCCACGGGATTTCGTGGGGGAGGAAAAACCCACTTTCTCGCCCCCCCCAATTTGCTACATTGAAATCGTCCAAAGGCGCCTGGAGGAAACCAATGCAGCGCCAGTGAAGGGGAGGGAAATGAGTGGAATGGTCCACTACGGCAAAAGGAAAAGGGGGGAAGAGAGTTCATCCCTTCCCAGCAATAGAGCTGAGAATAATCTGGTCTGATTCTGAATCTGGTTGGCAGGAGAAATGGGCACCTTCTGCAAAGGTGCCAACATCTGGATACCCCCGACTTCTGCATTAACCTCACTCCTCCCAAACCCTGTTCAGAAGCATCCGAACGGGAACCAAATCTCACCTTAAAAAGTAGAGTGAGAAAGTATTATAATCCAAATATGTATTATTCTTTATACTCTCCCCTTTAAAATGTTACCAGAATCCACAATGGTCTGATAATCACACCATCAAATTAGCAAACTTCCTCAAACCCCTGAAATAAGTTGCCCAGACCCAATCTACGTATCAAAGGATAGGGTCTGCAAACACAGAGTTAATTACATTAGATCTCCCAGAGGAACTGCATCAAGGATGGGTTTCTACCGGTTCTGTCCACCTCTGTAGAACCGGTAGCTCTGAAAAGCAGCAGACATAGAACCAGTTCTATGTCTGCTGATGTTTTTGCCCACCTGCCCACCCAAGCTCTTGTCTGATCTTTATTTCCTGATTTTTTTTCAACTTCAGCTGTGGTGCGAGGCACAGCTGCAGTTAAAAAAGCAGGAAAAGAGGGCTGTTTCACAGGCTGCTTCTCCGTATTCAGTGCGCTGATGACGATTTACAGGCGCGCGGCTCTCAGCGTGCAGGGAAGCTCGTAAATCCCGAACCAGTAGTTAACCATGTCGTATCCCATCCCTGAACTGCATGAACATACCTACTTACATACACACATGCCCCTTAAGTGTCACCCTAGAATCAGCACCTGAGAAGTTCCTCCTATAAAAAACTGCTACCTGGCCCCATTTCTCTGTAGCCTGCTTCAAAGGCAATTTGTTTTGCTTTTAGGAATAAATATTATGACCCTAGCACATTGCAACTGTCATAACTATGAGCCAGTAGCCAAGCTATACTGACCAAGGCTTTCCAAGATCATGAAGCCGACTCCTCATCCCAATAAAACCCCTTTTATTAAGGTTAAAGGGAATTCCTCTCCAGCAAAGTCCTGGCAAACTGTCTTTCAAGAGATTTCACAACTACAGACCTTGATCAGGCTTGGAGAATTGCCAGGGCAATATCTTCCAAATGCCATGCTGTAGCAGAAATTACTTGGCAAGAGGTCAGGAACAGATCTTCACCCTAATGAACTGAACTAATTGTCTCCTGCAACCCCCACTCCTCTTATATTCCCTCAGGGAGGGACCATTCACCATCCACCTGTGGCTTTATTTCCAAGTCGACCCTTGTTCCTCAGCTGTTCCCTTCTTCTGGCAGCTCTGTGCATGCGCACACTAGGAACAGGCTCCAGCTGTTCTTCTGCCCGCTGATCTCCAGCTCCGAAGGCAGCTGATAACTGTCGGACAACCCTGGCCCCCATCTCTACCTCCGATGCAGAGCTCTCGTCAGAACCTTCCCCAGACTCGCAGGACTGGCCCACTGGAAATGTGGAGGATCATTGGAAAGAGGGTTTAATGGTGAAGCAGAACCACCAAGCCCATGGTTCTCTGGTGCAGCTGACCACATGGAGTTGAGACTGGGGGCAAGTATTGATACCTTCTCTGGGGCTTTACACTTGAGCTTCCTGTTCCTGTGCAAGAACATGTATTCTATTGGCTGTTATCAGACTCCCATGTAGGGGTTATGTTTGTCTGAGCTAAGTTTGGCTGAAGTTTGGCTGATGCAATGAAGGGGATTGTTGGGCAATTCCTATTGTGGCTGAAAGCTAATCCTACCTTTGTTCAGACCTTGCTGCCTGGAATTTTTGCCCATGAATAGAGCTACCCATCTCTTTATCTTTTATCCCATCCTTCCTTTCACCCATCCCCTCCCACTTATGACTGTAACCTTGTTGCTTGTACCCTTATGATTTATATTGACTGTTTCCTAGTATGATTTGATTGCTTATTGTACCCTGTGACTGTAATTAAGTGTTGTACCTGATGATTCTTGACTCTTGACAAATATATCTTTTCTTTCATGTACATTGAGAGCATTTACACCAAAGACAAATTCCTTATGTGTCCAATCACACTTGGCCAATAAAGAATTCTATTCATTAAGTGCTGACATCTGCTGAGGTCTATTAAGGAAGGCAGGGGCTGCTTTCCAAGAGCATTTTTCTCACCCAGTATAATAGTCTGCCTTTGAAAAACAAATTCTGAAAACAAATCAAATTTCTCAATTTCATTCATTCATCTGATGAGACAAGAACCAGGGTTTCTCAGGTTCACAAAGAGCTTTTCTATCAACAAACCTCCATCAATAGTCAGATCCTACCTTACTTGCTTCCGGTTTGGTGGGTGATTGCACATGCATTTTTTTCCTTTCTTTTTTTACGACCGGTTCAGGGGAACCGGTCCAAACCGGGAGTATACTAACCACTGACCTCCATTGTAGCTACCTCCACCAACAAAATAACTATGGCCTTCAAAAGGCCAAAGAAAGAAGACCAAGCAGAGATAGAAAACAAAACAAACAAACTCATAGCCAGAAATGGAGTCGCCATGGTTTATTCCACCAACGGGAAACATTTGGAATGGATCAAATCCCAGGTTGTAATAACCGGGCACCTGAAAATTGGGCACAATGTCACCTGCATTTGGCAACATCCTCCTGCCTTGCAGAATTATAGCATTTGGTCAACAACAATGTGCACAATGAGGAGGGAGGGCACCATCTCCCCCAGGGGCAAATGCCAGTGAGCACCTACCACGTGCCACAGTCCTGGCAAGCCATGGTCCCATCTAGCTGGGGATGTGGACCTGGTCCGCAAGAGGGAGGCAAAATGCACCCAGAAGGACTTTCCTTTGGCAAGAAACCTGGCACCACCACAGTCCTCTAGGCACACTGGCTACCTGTTGCCCAATTCGCGAGCCCGGCTGGTGGCCGTCTCAACAGCGTTCATGACCGTGGCTCGCAGGGACCCCTTTTCCAGCTCGTGCAAGGCATGGATGGTGGTGCCGCCTGGCGTGCAAACGGCACTCCGCAGAATAGCGGGATGGTCTCCAGTTTCCAGCATCATTTTGGCTGCTCCCTGGAGGAGAGGAGAGAAATCAGAGGTTTCAAATTAAGGGACAGGATGGACAGAGTGTAAAATACTGAGAGAAGATCTAGAAATCGGAACTGTAGTGAGGGGTCCTTGCTGCTCTCTAAGCTTGGTGGTTTTCTTGGAGACGTTTCATGACCCAACTAGGGAACATCATCAGTGCTAGAAGGCAGTAGGGTTTGTGGAATGGAGGAAAATGAGGAAGAAGAGGATTTGGGGCCGTTGGTTGTTTTCTGCAGAAATTTCATTACCCAACTAGGTAACATCATCAGTGCTAGCTAGAAGGCAGAAGGGGTTGCATAGAGTAGAAGAAGGAAGGAGAGAAGAGAAGAGAAGGAGGATGACGACTGTGGGGTCCTTGGTGCTCTCTGAGCTTGGTTTTTTTCTTGGAGATGTTTCATGACCCATCTGGTTTACATAATCAGTTCTAGAAAGGAGTGGGGTTTGTGGGGGGGGGGGGANNGGGGGGGGGGGGGGAAGAGGAGGAAAAGGAGGAGGAGGAAAAGAAGGACTATGGGATCCTTGATGCTCTCTTGAGTTTGGCTGTTTTCTTGCAGATGTTTCATCACCCAACTAGGTAACATCATCAGTGCTGGAAGTGGAGGGGGAGTAGGAGGAGCATGAGGAAGAGGAGGGAAAGGAGGAGGAGGAAAAGAAGGAGGACTGTGGGCTCCTTGGTGCTCTCTGGGCTTGGCTGTTTTCTTGCAGACGTTTTATTACTCAACTAGGTAAACATCCTCAATGCTGTAAGGGAATGGAATTTCCTTTCTGTTTATATACCACAGCAGTGGCTTTCCTGCCAGTGTGGCTAGGGGAGTTATTGATGGTTCCTTGATTAGGCTGTTGTTTCTCATTTCAGCTGGTAGCACGAGGTAAACTCACAATCTCACTCTACTAGAACTGGGTCATTGTGGGTCATTGTGAAGATGCAGTTGAATCAGGACTGCAGAAATTTTTGTAGGGTGAAAATATGTCCCTAGGCCAGAGGTCTCCAAACTTGACAACTTTAAGACTTGTGAACTTCAACTCCCAGAATCCCAGCTATGGAATTCCCAGTATGCTGGCTGAAGACTTCTGAAGAAGTCTTAAAGTTGCCAAGTTTGGGGACCCCTGCCATAGGCCTTTCCCCCTTTCAGTATGTCTTTAGTGTCTCAGAATGCAAACCTCTGGCAACCGACATGACGCCAATGCACACTCTGATCTGATGGTATCAGATTAAATAGATTCTATTTAATGAAATAGATTAAATAGATTCTATTAAATAGAAATCATGCAAAATCAAGATGATTTATTTCAATTGGGCCAGAATTAACTTGAAGCCAGATTCTTGGGGGATAAGCAAAGATGGCACGGACTTGGGGGGACGCTTCTTCACAACACACGGGAGAGGTGATGTGTGTGCTATTGGGTACAAATTCATCCTCAATCCACAACCACAACTGAGCCCATAATTTATGTTGCTCAGTGAAACATCTGTTAAGTAGGTTGGTTTGCCTCGTTTTACGACTTTCCTTGCCCCAGCCTTCAGGTGAATCCTGGCAGAGGTGAAGTCAGAAGCACAACGGTTGTGGAGTGAATCTGGCCTCCCCATTGACTTTTTCACCGCCGGCGTTAATTCTGAATGGTCATTCAATGAACTGTCGCAAGTCGATTTACAACAGCTCATTTTAGGGACCAAGTTACAACCAAGTTCCAAGTTACAACGGAGGCTCCATATGCCGTGTGTTGCTATAGTCAAGACATAACGGTGCGGAAATAGGTTGGGTTTTGACAGAGAGGGTCTAAAGGAAAAACCGTAGAGCATGAATTGGAACTCAGGTCCTGCCTTTTAACTGACTGCACCTGTGCCTGATTTGCCAATTGCACAGAGGCAGATAGGATAGCGCTCCAGAGGGTTGACCCCAGGATGGGATTCAGACGGTTCGGGCTGGTTCAGGCGAACCGGACATTAAAGTAATATCTGGTTCGCCGAACTAATAGTTGAACTGACTGCCTGGCTCCACCCAGAAATCTCCACGTGGCCCGTTTTGGGTGCAGGTAAGTGCAGGGGAAAAATGACCCTCTTGGAAGTTCTGGTAGGCCACGCCTACCATGGCCGTGCCCACCCAGCAACCAGGCAGCAAATTTTTGAATCCCACCCCTGGATTAACGTCATTGCCCGGAGGGTCACGGGTTGCCCTCTCCCCTCTTTAGAAGAGTTTTGTAGTTCCCACTGCCTTAAGAAAGTTCAAAACATTCTTAAAGATCCATCTTCTGATATGTAAAATTATACCCATGAATATATTAAAATTGAATGGCAACATCACTTTTAACCTCTGTGTTAACCTAAGATAATTTATTGGAATATTATGTAAGAATTCTCTATTGTTTGGTATAATGGTTATATATTTTTGCAGGTCATTGTGTTCTGGTGACATGTCAATGATGGAGATTACTGAAATTGGAAACTGGTAAAGAGGACAAGGAAACAAGATGGCATTGCTACAATAATAGGGGTATTGCATAGGATGATGTGTAGCTGGATAGATTGTGAACCCAAAAAGGGGAAGACTGTATATTTGAAATGTATATAAACCCCAGCCCTTCTCACAAAATGTGTCTTCCCTAGCTCTGCCTAGGACACAGAATTCCCTTTTGCAAAAATTCCATAAAAAAAACTCTTATTTATTGTTCAAGAATCTCCAGTTGTATGAAAGGTTGATTTTTATATTACATCTCATCCCTGGGCACCTTTTTTTTTTGAACTATTACCATCTGGCAGACAGTACAGGATAATAAAAACAAGGACAAATAGGCTGAAAAACAGCTTCCGTCCCAGAGCATTAAACTCGATTGAATTCTACTGTATGGTGCAATATTAATACAATATCAGGGGTTTTCAATTCAATGTATAGAATGTGAAGGATGTGTGTTTGTGTTTTATTTTTATAGTTCTAATGTACACTGAATTTCGTTGTACAAGGTGCAATGACAATAAAGTAAACTAAACTGCCATCCTCAGCCCTTACCAGCAAAGTCTGAGCTGCGATCCTGTTGGCCAACGGGCCGGGCATTCCCATCTTGACCGCACCTTCTGCCAGGGCTTCTGCGAACATGTAGACCTGAGGCAGGGGAGGAAAGGAACCAGAATCTAAGCTAAGCATCCTAGTGGATGAACCATCCCATAGGAGAGCTTCCAACAACTGAACAGTCTTCAGGCAGGTACCCCAAACGGGGGAGAGGACCCTCATGTCAACTCATAAAACATTCCTATATTTGTTTCCAAGTTGCCATAAGCAGCAGGGGGGGTGGGGGGGAGAACCTGAAGGAGCAAATAGGAAATTAAAACCAGAAGTGCATTCCATGCTTATCTTAAAAAGATTGCAGCCTAGGCACCGGCTGCATTTGTTGGAAAACCTGATTGCTGATACACCCAGGGAGGGAAACAAACAGGGTCACAGGTGACAGTAAATTATGTGTGTCAGAGTTGGCTTCATACAAGTTAATGCTGGACATGTTGCTCTTCATAAATCTTTTGGATTCTTTTGAAGCTTGGCTCGTGATTTAATCAGACGAACCCTATGGCACGTGTGTCACAGATGGCATGCAGAGTCATTTGTGCTGGCACACGAGCTGCAGGCACATTTACTTCACTGTGCATGTGCTCGCCTCACAGCTGATTTTCAGCCAGTTTGAGGCCTTTTTGGCCTCCCAAAGGCTTGAGGAAGGCTTCTGCAGGTTGAAAACTAGCCCCGTTTTGTCAATTCCGGTATTTTCTGAAAAAGGAAATGATGAAACGGGCCTAGTTTTTGGCCTACAAAGCTTGCAGAAGCCTGCAGAAGTCTTCCTCAAGCCTTTGGAAGGCCGAAAAAGGCCTCAAACTGTCCCAAAATCAGTTGTGAGGCAGGTAAGGGAGCGGCGGGGGGGGGGGAGAGTGGGGATTGCACGCGCATGCGTAGGGGCCGTGCAAGCATGCGCACAATTTTTGGTACAGGAGTCCAAAAAGGTTAGCCACCACTGAATTAGGGCAATCCAATTTACTCTGACATGTCAAAGGTAAAATAAAGCTTTGGAGATGTGAAGAGATCGGAGATCAGGACTTACCAAACACACTGCACGTCCTCTCTCACCTTACAAAGCCTCTCTTAAATCTCACCCACCTCCATCATAAGATACAGGTAGTCCTCGACTTACAACAGTTCACTTACTGAGAGTTCCAAGTTACAACGGCACTAAAAACCGGGACTTATGTCCGTTTTAACACTTCTGACCATTTTTCACACTTATGACTGTTGTTGGAAGGTTGCAAAAAGGGATCACGTCTCTCTCTCTCTCTCTCTCTCACACACACACACACACAACCCCGGGGAACGCTGCAACTGTCATGAGTCAGCGTGCAAATTTTGATCACGTGACTGCATGGATGCTGCAATGATCACCAAGTGCGAAAATAAGGAGCTCTGGGAGGATGCTTTTTGTAGATTTTAGTTCTGCCTTTAACACAATTCTTCCACATAGATGAGTGTCTAAACTTCTGGACCTTGGCCTTTCTTACTCAATCTGCCTTTGGATTATGGATTTCCTATCTGTCTGCTCACAGAGGGTCAGATTAGATAATCATGCCTCTTCAGCCCATATTCTTAACCCTACCTACCTACTGTTATCAATTTATCGATCTATATCTATATATCTGTATCTATCTATATCTCTCATCTGTGTGTGTGTGTGTGTGTGTGTGTGTGTGTGTATAAGAGGCTGCTGCCTCTTGATTGGTTGATGGAGTTGATGTTGGTATAATGGGCTGTGTGATGGCCTTGTGAGTTTTGTTGTGGAAATATCCTGGATCTTGTGCTGTGATCTCCTGGGTCGTTTGCTTTGTGGTGATCTTTTTTCCATTAGCCTCCCGTGTTTTAACGGCTTAGGTAATGGGTTGTGTGATGGGCTTGCGAGTTCTTGTACCCCACCACCAGTATTTATAGAGAGACAGCAGCTCCAATCACACACTGCTTGCACTGGCACAAAGCCGAAAGCACCAGCCTGAGGATGGCAAGTGGGACCTCGCCAAAACGTTGTCAAGATACTCTTAATCTTACATGGGAAAAGACCCGAACATACCGAGACCTACATACCTGTACCTGTGAAAATCTACAAAAATATATACATATATGTATGTATGTATGTATGTATGTATATATATTCACATCCATCATTATCTATCATTATCTATCTATCATCTATCATCTTTCTATCATCTATCTACTTCCATCCATCCATCCTCTGTCCCTTTCTCTCTCTTCTCTCTATTGATAGAGATTATAGAGAGGAGAGAGAAATAAGAGAGAGAAAGGGATAGTGATCTATCTATCGATCGATCGATTGATCGATCTACCTATCCATCTCTCTATCTAATCTATCATTATAAATAGCCCTTATTCTTAACACTGGTACACCACAAGGTTGCGTGTTGAGTCCCTTACTCTATACTCTTTATGGGCATGACTGCATTCCCATTCATGCTAGTAATACAATTACTAAATTTGCAGATGACACAACAACGGTGGGACTCATCTCCGGGGGGGGTGGGGTGTGAATTGGATTATCCCTGGACTGAAAACTGACTGCTATAGTCCAATGACTTGGACTGTTTGTTGGACTTTGCTTAACCGTTTACTGGAAGTAAAACTACATTTTACTATTCAGTGTATCTGTGTGCTGGTTGTGTGTTATTCATCACCACTCTCACTACGTCTCCCTGTGTGCGCTCATTCTCCTAATGGGGAATTACCTTAACAGAGCTGATAGTGGACTATAGAAGGAGTAGATCAGACATCCAGCCCTTGTGTATCAATGGAGACTGAGTCGAACAAGTGCCCACTTTTAAGTTTCTCGATGTTATCCTAAAAGAGAACCTGGCTTAGGGTGCCCACATTGCAACGCTGGTCAAAAGGGTCCAGAAGAGATTATACTACCTGAGACTTCTCAGGAAACAACTGAATGAAAAAACTGCTGGTGACCTTCTACTGCTGCACCAGAGAGAGTATCTTAACTTACTCCGTCTCTGTATGGTTTGCCAATTGCACAGAGGCAGATAGGACAGCACTCTAGAGGGTGAACATCATTGCCCAGAAGATCATGGGTTGCCCTCTCCCCTCTTTGGAAGAGCTTTGTAGCTCCCAATGCCTTAAGAAAGTTCAAAACATTCTCAAAGATCCATCTCATCCTGGGAACCCCTTTTTTTTTAAACTATTACAATCTGGCTATAATAATAATAAAAACAATAAAATAATAATAAAAATAAGGATAATAATAAAAACAAGGACAAATAGGCTGCAAAACAGCTTCTATCCCTGCGCAGCAGCTCTATTGGATTCTCCTTTATAGTGCAATATCAATGGAATATCAGGGGTTTTCAATTCAATGTGTGGAGTGTGAAGGATGTGTGTTTGTGTTTATTTTCATGGACGTGATGTGCACTGAAGATGGTGTTTGAATTCATTGTACGAGGTGCAATGACAATAAATTCAACTAAATTAAATGAAAACAGCCCTCCGTTGCTTTTTTTTTCCAGTGCTGGTCACTAAATTAATCTGTCATAAGTCGAGGACTCCTTTTTCAAGGAGGCCGATGAAGGAACTGGGGGGGAAGAGACTCACGTAAGCCACGCCGCTGCCACTCAACGCCGTGTGGATGTCGATATAGGACTCGGGGGCCTCTTCACACAAACCGCACGGGGCCAGCAGGGTTTTCAGCACAGAGACCTCCTCTTCTCCCACGGACGACCCCCGAGAGAGCAGGATGGCCCCCGACCGGACCTCGCAGGGAAGGTTGGGCATCATGCGCAGGACTCGCGTCCCCACAGGGAGCAGCTGCCAAGGAAGAAGACAAGGGCATACGGTCACACACACACACACACATGCGCCAAACTCACCCTGCTGCAGGATGGATAAAAATCTATTTTAAAAAAATGTTAAAAATCAGTTTTTAAAAAAATTTAAATTGATTTTTTTCAAAAAATTATCCAAATTATTTTAATCAAATGCCTTTGAAGTAAAAAAAAATCTATCTCAAGAGAGTTTTCTATTTAAGACACATTAATAATATGTTAATAGCACGAGCTGGATACCCGTGCTTTGCTACAAAACTATAGGGTCAGGCTTAGTTTTGGGGGAGAAAAATAAGGGGAAAAAATTTTCTGCCTCCGCCAACCAGCCTCCGTTGGTATTCATCTGGCTAGCATTGTCAGTGTGTGAGAGCTGTTTGGAAACTGAAACTGAAATTTGCTGTGTGAGCAAGGAGGAGACAGCAAGGAGCCTGGGCGTAGCTTAGCTCAACTGTTCTGTACTAAAGCTGCTTGGTGCTGTGAAACTGAAACTCCTCTCCCCTGCTTGTGTTTTGCATTTGGAACAGATTTCTTTTCAGGTGGGGCAGTTTGGGGAGTGGTATCAAGCTGGCCATGCCCACCCAGCCCCCGTGGATAACCACAGCCCTGATGTGGCCCTCAATGAAATTGAGTTTGATACCCCTGATCTAAAAGGATGCAAATGACCCGCTGTCTGCAAGGAGCATCAATCCTCCCGGTCCCCACCATTCAGTCAGAGCTGAAAAAGCTTTTTGAATGAGAAGGGAAATGTCTTCAAAAGAAAAAAACCAGAAAAAAGCACCCCTGGGACGCCTACAGGTTTGCTCTTCGGGGAACTCACCTCTTCCAGGGTCCAGAGTGGGACTCCAGCGGCCATGGAAACAATGACGTGGCTGGCAGTGACCGCAGGGCCAATCTCTCGCAGAACGGCCGGGAGGATGTGGGGCTTGGTGGCCAGGAATATGAAGGAGCATTTCTCCAACACCTCCAGGTTGCAGTGGGTCGTCCGGCAGGCAAAGGTCTATGGGAAGGAAGGAAGGAAGGAAGGGAGGGAGGGAGGAAGGAGAGACAGAGGGAGAAGGGAGAGAGGAAGATAGAGAATAAAAGGAAGGAGAGACAGGGGAGGGAGGAAGGAAGGAAAGAGGGAGGGAGGAAGGAGGGAAGAATATAAGGAAGATGAAGGAAGGGAGGGAGGGAGGGAGGGAGGGAGGAAGATAGAGAAAAAGGAAGGAAGGAAAGAAGGAAGGAGAGACGGAGGAGGAAGGAAGGTAGGAAGGAAGGAAGGAGAGAGAGAGGTGGGAGGGAGGAAGAGAGGGAGGGAGGAAGACAGAGAAGAAGGAAGGAAGGAGAGAGAGAAGGAGGAGGGAGGAAGATCGAGAGGAAGGAAGGAAGAGAGAGGGGGAGGAAGGAAGGAGACACAGAGGGAGAAGGGAGGAAGACAGAGAATAGAAAGGAAGGAGAGAGAGAGGGGAGGAAGGACGGAAGGAAAGAGGGAAGAAGGGAGGAAGATAAGGAAGATGAAGGAAGGAAGGAGAGAGAGAGAGGTGGGAGGGAGGAAGAGAGGGAGGAAGGAGAGAGGGAGGAAGATAGAGAAGAAGGAAGGTGAGAGAAGGAGGAGGGAGGAAGATCGAGAGGAAGGAAGGAAGAGAGAGGGGGAGGAAGGAAGGAAAGAGGGAAGGAGGGAGGAAGATAAGGAAGATAAGGAAGATGAAGGAAGGAAGGAAGGAAGGAAGGAGGGAAGGAAGGGAGCCATAGCAACATCCTTAAATTCCACCCTCTCGGGACCCCCTTCTGCCCAACAAATGAACTCATTCCTCTCTACAAATCCAGCAGATTCAAAGGAAGATTCCAAACCTGGGTGGCAGGGAGTCCTTGAATTATGACCACAACCGAGCCCAAAATTTAGGTTGCTCAGTGAGAAATTTGTTAAGTGAGTTTTGCCCCCATTTTACGACTTTTCCCGCCCACCGTGGTTCAGTGAATCACTGCAGTGGCAATGGTTGTCCTGAGTGCACCTGAGTGGTGCAAATGTTTCCTTTTGTCTGCAATTACTAAAGAACCAGGAGCAGGTGACCCTGAGGACACAGGCAAACCTCCAAGTGGCCTCCATAACCCTCTAAAAAGATGCAAATGACCAGCTGTCTGCAAGGAATAGCAATCCTTCCTTCCCCACCATCCAGTCAGAACTGAAGAAGCTTCCTGGATGAGAAGTGAAACGTCTTCAAAGAAAAAAACAGAAAGTGCAATTGCCTCTTGAAAAAAGCACCTCGTAGACAACTAAAGACATAAATAAACCTCCAGTGGCCTCCACGACCCTCTAAAAGGATGCAAATGACATCCTTTTTGGATGTCAAATGACAAATCTACAAGGAGTATAAATCCTCTCCATTCTCCAGTCAGAGCTGAAGAAGCTCCTTGGATGAGAAGCAAAAGGTCTTCCAAAAAAAAAAAAAACAAGGAAGTCCAGTTACTTCCTGAAAAAAGCATTTTTGGGACAACCAAGATCTGGATGACTGAGAATCTCGACAGACTTTTATTCCAAGCTAACGTTGGGTTTTCTGGGCAGCCTTTACCACCTGGTACAGCCCGGGTTTGAGACCTGAGCACCACACGAGCTCCCATTCCTTGCCTCAGCTCCTGCCCATCTAGTAGTTCGAAAGCATGCAAATGCGAGTAGATAAATAGGTACCACTTCGGTGGGAAGGGAAACAGCGTTCCTATTCACATGACCATGGAACAGGTCTTCAAACAACGCTGGTTCCCTCAGCCAAGAAACAAGAGATGAGGGCACTGCCCCTTAGAGGCAGAAACGATCAAGGGGAGGGGGAAACTTTACCTGTACATATTTACCTGGAATTTGTCCAGATTCCTGCTGGACGGAGCACTGGCCAGGATATTTATGGCTTGGACTTCTCCTGCAATGAGAGAGGAGGATAGATGACAATAATAGGGGAACCCGTCACTGAATTGCAAACTCGTTGAGTTCTAACTTCCCAAGATTCACAACAGGGGAATAAAGCTACGAGAAGTTTACTTTAAAGCTATACATCCCCTAAAATCTAAATATTTAATAAGGCTGGGCAGGATGCCCCACCAACTCCGATGAAGAGCAGAGTCTGGATTTCTTGCGAAGCCTTGTATGATGGTTGAAGGTCAAGCTGAGAAAATTCAATTCCAATTGTCAAAGGGTCTTTTCTCAAAAGGTAACTGGACTAAGTTCTTTTAGTTTTGGAGGAGGAAGAGGAGAAGAAGGAGAAGGAGGAGGAGGAGGAGAAGAAGAAGAAGGAGAAGGAGAAGGAGAAAGAGAAAGAGAAGAAGAAGAAGAAAGAGAAGAAGGAGGAGGTGGTGGTGGTGGTTTGCAGTTCAAGGTTTGGGCTGTGAAATCCTTAGTGCTCTCTGAGCTTGGTTGGTTTGTTGCAGATGTTTCATGATCCAAGTAGGGGAAACCATCAGTTGCTATCATCAGGGGTCTGGTGAGGAAAGGAAAGAAGGAGGAGGTGGAAGAAGAAAGAAAGGAGGAGAAGCAAATCCATTGGTTCTACACCATTAGGAACAGAAACCTTCAGAAAACGGGCCTGCTGATTGACGTCAGCAGGGTACACAGCTGTCGCCACTCAACCATGGCAATTTAAGCCTGAAATCTTAAAAAAATTCTGAGGGTTGAAGTCCAGACCTCTTAAAATGTCCACGGTTCAGCAACCCTAGCCTCGAGGAAGGTTAATATTTCTGAAAGAGGTTCCTTCAACCTCCAGCTTTCCAAACTTGCAGTGATTAATCTTCTAACCCAGGGATCCCCAACCTTGGCAACTTTAAGACTGGTGGACTTCAACTCCCAGAATTCTCCAGCCAGCATAGCTGGGAATATTGTAGCTGGGGATTCTGGGAGTTGAAGTCAACCGATCTTAAAATGGCTCCCTGGCATTATTAAAGCACGCTTTGCAAATCCTGGCTACATGAATATGTGAAGCTTGTGGTTTAAAGCAGGGGTCTGCAACCTCGGCAATTTTAAGAATGGTGGACTTCAACTCCCAGAATTCTCCAGCCAGCATCAGCTGGGAATTCTGTAGCTGGGAATCCTGGGAGTTGAAGTCCAACAGTCTTAAAAGTTGCCAAGGTTAGAGACCTCTGTTCTAACCCACGAAACCCTTGAGATTGGACAGTTACCATCTGATCTCCAATATTCCGTTTTTGGCCAAGGCACTCCAGACCGCGATGGCGAACCGTCTCTAGGATTCGCAGGATTAAACCTATCCGCGGGTTCCGCTTTAGCCTGGCTTCCAAGGTGTCTCTGGAACTCAAATAGCCTTTTCTGTCTGGTGGGATGTTTTCTATCGGGACACGAGCCAGGGAGGCCTCTCTTCGTGGCTTCCGCTTGAATTCCCACCACTTTGGGGTGCCAGCGGCTTCCACGTCCTTCTGGATTGTCTCGCAAGGATAAGGCCTCAGGACGCTGCAGGACAGTCGATCCTGAAGAGCAGATTCCAGAGAAATAGTACTCTTCCTCGAGAGACCCCCGCTCTATCTTGCCTTCTAGACTTAATTAACATTTGCATAAAGTATTAACTCCCGTTGGAGAGTGAGTTCAATCCTAGGTAGAGGCAGATATTTCTCTCTCTGAACACAAGGAGAATATACCTGCCGAATATGACTCCGCACTGGAAACAGGAAGGGCATCCGGCCATTAAAAAAACTCGGCTAACTCCATTCAGTTGCCCAGACTCCACCCCAATGCAAGGGATTATGGGGTCATTAAAAGGAGACGATTAAGTCCTGTTGGAGAAACAGGTGGCAGTCACGGCCAGGAGGGCCTTCGCACGATTTCATGTTGCGTGCCAGTCACAGCTTTTTCTGGACCAGGATTCCCCGAGCTCAGTCATTCAGTCCCTGGTCATCTCGCGATTGGATTAGAGGTAGTCCTCAACTTACAACCACAACTGAGCCTAAATTTTAAACTGCTAAGTGAGAATTTGGAAAGTTTTGTCCCATTTTATGACCGTTCTTGCCTCTGTTAAGTGAATCACTGCAGTTGATAAGTTAGTAACCTGGTTGTTAAGCAAATCTGAAGCTCCCCCATTGACTTGGCTGGTCAGAAAGTCGCAAAGGGGGATGACGGGACACTGTGACCGTCGTAAGCATGAACCAGTTGCCAAGTGTCTGGATTTTATTCACATGATCACGGGGAAGTTATAATTATCATAAGCGTGAAAAATGGTCATAAGTCATTGGGTCAGAGCAATGACACCCACCCACCCCCAGTGTTTCTTATGGAAGAAAAGAAAAATAATTTAAAAGCAATACTGGGTTATCAGCATCTGTTTCACTGCTTCATTTAGTGGAAGCCAGAATTATTTTTCCTGGGAATCATTAAAACTAAATACCTCTAAAAGATCCGATGACTGATTATACATATAACGGTGGCAAGAACTGCGCTAGCTCAGGCGTGGAAGATGTCTACCACTCCATCAGATGAAGTCCTAATTGGTAAAATCTTGGAATGTGCAGAGATGGATAGACTCACAATGAAATTAAATGACAAAGAAGACTCAGAATATTACTCAATCTGGAAAATTTGGTATCAATGGGTAAATGGTAAAACATGATATATATAGGCCAAAAGAGGCATATTGGTATGTAGGTAGGATCAATGAGAAACATTGAAATTGAGAAACTGTCAGAAAATGGAGATTTATATAAATATTCATATTTAGATTTGTAATATTTATGTAGTTATATTGTATAGCTAAAAATGTATACAACAGTGATGGCTAACCTTTCTGGGCTCCTGTGCCACAAATTATGTGCGCGCTTACACGCTCACGTGGCAGCATCCAGGAGGCAATGTGCACAATCCCCACCCACCTACTGCCGCCCCCTTACCTGCACTGTGCCTCACAGCTGATTTTCGGCTGGTTTGAGGCTTTTTTCAGCCTCCCAGAGCCTTGAGGAAGGCTTCTGCAGGCCAAAAACAAGCCCCTTTTTGTCACTTCCAGTATTTTTGGAAAAACTGGAAGTGATGAAACGGGCCTAGTTTTTGGCCTGCAAAAGCCTCTGGGAGGCTGAAAACAGCCTCAAACTGGCCAAAAATAAGTTGTGAGGCACGCGCATGCACAGTGAGGTACGGCTGCCTGCAGTTCACGTGCTACCACAAATGGCTCTGCATGCCACCTGTGGCATGTGTGCCATAGGTTCGCCATCATGGGTATCTCCTCTTATGGCTGTGGAATGTAGAGCATAGTACATAGACTATAATTATATAGATTTATCTCTGATCTTTTTTAGATATATAGATGTACTGAGTGTTAATATATTTTTTCTTCTTTGAGCCATCGACCTACATATATACATCCAGACATATATATATACATATATATATATACATATATATATATACATATTTGTTTTCTGTATGTGTATGTGTATGTGTATGTGTATGTGTGTGTGTGTGTGTGTGTGTGTATATATATATATATATGCATATGTATATGTTTTTGTAGATTTTCACTGGTACAGGTCTTGGCATGTTCGGATCTTTTCCCGTGTAAGATTGAGAGCATCTTGGCAATGTTTCAACGAGGTCCCACTCGCCATCTTCAGGCTGGTGCTTTCGGCTTTGTGCTTGTGCGAGCAAAGCGTGATCAGAGCTGCTGTCTCCCTATATATATTGGTGGGGAGGTCGCCTGTGTTGTCATTTCTTGATTGGTTGGTGCAGTTGTTTGCTGATTGGTTGGCTTTTTTGTAAAAACATGTATGGCTGAGGTATTGGCTGTGTGTCTATCAGCCTCCTGTGTTGTAACAACCTGGCTAAGGGGCTGTGTAATGACCTTCTGAGTTCTATTGTTGTGACATTCTGGGTCTTGTGCTGTAATCTCCTCAGCCACACATGTTCTTACGAAAAAGCCAGCCAATCTGCAAACTCCAATCCATCAACTCCATCAACCAATCAAGAAATGACAACACAGCCAACCTCCCCACTATAGAGAGTGGGTAGCTCCAATCACACTTTGTTTGCACAAGCACAAAGTTGAAAGCACCAGGCTGAAGATGGCGAATGGGACCTCGTCAAAACGTTGCCAAAATGCTCTCAATCTTACATGGGAAAAGACCCGAACACGCCAAGACCTGCGCATATATATATATATATGTATATGTATATGTATGTATGTATATATATATATGTATATGTATATGTATATGTATGTATGTATATATATATATGTATATGTATATGTATATGTATATGTATGTATGTATATATATATATATATATTGATTACTTTTTGATTAATATTAAAGCACTATGAAATTAGTATTACTAATACTATAAATGTCAAGTATTAATTGTATGGACTGTACTTATTGTACTGTCAAGAAAATGATGTTGAAAGGTATTGATACATCTTCTATTGTAGAAACTTTTGTCAACTTTTTAATATTTTGAATTTAAATAAAGAATTTTTTAAAAATCTTTTTTTTAAAAAAAGTTACAACAGTACTGAAAAAAGGGAACATGACCATGTTTCACACCGATGACCATTGCAGCATTCCCATGGTGACATGATCAGTCATAAGTAATAAAGTCAGATTCACTTAACAACCGTATTACTAATTTAATAACTGCAGTGATTCACTTCACAAATGTGGGGAGAAAAGTAATAAAACAAGGGAAATTGAACACATTTCTCACTTAGTAATGTCAATTTTGGGGCTCAATGATTGTCGTAAGTCGAGAACCAACTATATTTTTTTTCTGGTAATTCCAGTTGCATTTTAGGTACGTCCAAAGAGAATGTAAATACTCCAAACCTATAATTTTGTGCTGTTTAATTTTTTTTTAAAAGACTGTACTTCAATTAGATTTGGGAGAAAAGTTTCAAACCTAAAATCTTTTTTTGATTTTAATTTCATACAAAATAAAAATGCAGCACCTTTGGAACACTTCCCAGGAGAATGGAACAGCTTGTTTTTGAACTGGGAAAAATATATATGTGCAATTCAAATTTTAATTCTCTGTCCAGATAAAATCTTGTAATGTGCTCAAGGTGATCCATTTATATAAATCCTTCAAATAAATACAAGAACATTGCAGTTTTTTAGGCAAGATGCCATTTTGTGTTGTAAAACTAAATTTGAAAGACGAAAATACATTTTTAAATAGGCTGTCTTTAAAAATACATTTTAAATGCATTTTTAAATCTGTTAAATAGTTTGATTCAGAGTTTACAGTTACAAGCCATTTTGTCGATTCCTTAACCAAACATGCGTTTTCCCAACACCATGCACCATTTTTTACTGAGCATTACATTACCCCTATAAATAAAATTACTTTCTTCCCAGGGTTAAAAATTGGGCATTAGGGGAAATATTAAGAAAACAGACTTGATGCTATGGTTTAAAAATAAGGTTTGGTGAAAAGCAGCCCAAAGGTCAAGAATCAGGTTAAACTTCAGTTCACTTAAAAAAAAAGTTTCCTGCCCTAATATCCAGATCAAAGCAAAATTTCCAGAGATTTAGACTCAGGTAAGTGAGATCACTGAGAAAAACAGAGCAGGGAAAAAAACAAATTGACATTTTTCCACGACGGCAGTAAATTTCCACAAAGGCAGTAATATTGTAAAAACTTACATACATACAGGATCAAACCTGCCTCTTCCTTTGTAGCAATATCCTCTCCCTCATTTACTTCTGAGTACAGGTTAGTCCTCCACTTACGACCACAACTGAGTGCAAAATTTCTGTTGCCAAGTGAAACATTTGTTAAGTGAATTTTTGCCGCTTTTTACTACATTTCTGATCGCAGCTAGTAACAGGGTTATTTGAATCTGGTTTCCCCATGGACTTTCTTTGTCCAAAGGTCACAAAAGGGGATCGCGTCCTAAATATGAGTCAGTTTGCCAAGGTTCCGAATTTTGATCCCGTGACCATGAGGATGCCCGCAACCATCGTAAATAGGAAAAGTGGTCATAAGTCCCCTTTTTTCAGTGCTGTTGTAACTTTGAACAGTGACTAAATGAACTGTTGTAACTCAAGGAATACCTGTCATCTATAATTAATCAAGGAGAAAAGCAACCTAAAACTAAGAATAAATTTCCTCATGGTGAGAACAATTAATCAGTGGAACGACTTTCCTCCAGGAGTCATGGGTGCTTCATCACTGGAGGTTTTTAAGAAGAGATTAGACAACCATTTGCCTGAAATGATGTAGGATCTCCTGCTTGAGGAGGGGGTTAGGCTAGAAGACCTCCAAGGTCCCTTCCAACTCTGCTATTTTGTTCCTATCTCTGTTCCTTTTCCTTTCCATTCCATATTGTATTCCTATTTTCCTGTTCTCTTCTCTTTCCCTTCCTGCAGTTCACTCTCCACTTCATTCTGTATTTTATTATTCTATTCCATTCATATTTTATTAATTCAATTCAATTGTTCCATGCCACTCCACATTTTATTAATTTTTTTCTTTCCTTTTCCTTTCCATTCCATTTATTCTATTACATTCCCTGTCACTCCACATTAATTTTGTTTTCTTTTTCTTTTCTTTTCTATTTCATTTATTCTATTCTATTACATTCCATTCCACTCCATATTTTATTAATTCTATTCCTATTCTCCTCTCTTCTCTTCTTCCCTTCCACTCCACTCGATTCTGTATTTTATTATTCCAATTCTCATTCTATACCAGAGGTCCTTCCAAGGTCTTTCCAACTCTCGTTATTCTATATTCTGTAAAAGTTCAGAAGAGAAGGACCAGGGGTGACAGAATATTCCAGTCTTTGAGGGACTGCCATAAAGAGGAGGGGGTCCACTTCCAAAGCACCAGAGGGCAGGACAAGAAGCAACGGATGGAAACTCACCAAGGAGAGAAGCAACCTGGAAATAAGGAGAAACTTCCTGACATTGAGGACAATTAACCAGTGGAATAGCTGGCCACCAGAAGCTGTAGGTGCTCCATCACTGGAAATTTTTAAGAAGAGACTGGACAGTCAGTTATCTGAAATAGTATAGATTCTCCTGCTTGAGCAGCAGGCTGGACTAGAAGACCTCCAAGGTCCCTTCCAACTTGGGTATCCTGTTAATCCTAATTTCTTGGAGCAAATTATATGAAACAATTGATGCTTCAAAGAGGGATCTGAAACATAGTTTACCTAGTTTACAGCTCCTCAACTTACAACCATTTGTTTAGTGACCGTTCAAAGTTGCAACGGTACTGAAATTAGTAATGGATGACTGTTTTTCTCACTTACGACCGCTGTAGCAACCGCAGTCACATGATCAAAATCCAGGCGCTTGGCAATTGACACACAGTTATGAAGGTTGCAGTGTCCCCATTCAGGTGATCACTTTTTGTGACCCTTAGGCAAGCATAGTTAACGATGAAGCCAGATTCACTTAACAACAATGGTAGTAATTTAACTGCAGTGGGGTTCACTTAACATCTCTGGCAAGAAAGGTTGTAAAATGGGACAAAACTGACTTAGCAACCGTATTGCTTAGCAATGTACATTTTGGGCCCAGTTGTGGTCACAAGCCGAGGACGAGCTGTATTCTGCAAAGGCCTACTTCCCAGCGACCAGGACTGAGAGGTGAATTCATGTTTTGGGCAGGATAAGATGGGATTTTCTATTTTTCTGGGACTGGAGACACGGTGGAAATGCTCTTGACTGTTTTAAGCACAATTTGAAATGAAAAAAAAAAAGGCAGGTTTTCAAGGGGGGGGGAAACTTCCCAACAATAAAAACCACTGGACAGTAGACCCAATCAGCCCCCTGTTGAGTGGGCAGAGGGTGGACTAGATGACCTCAAGAGCTTCCAGTTGCAGCATGTTATGTTTTCCATCCTTGGCAACTTAGGATTTGTGGACTTCAACGGGACCCGTTTTAGGGATCCCTCTAAATAAGAGGCCCGTTTTAGGGATCCCTCTAAATAAGAGGCCCGTTTTAGGGATCCCTCTAAAAAAGGGACCCGTTTTAGGGATCCCTCTAAATAAAGGGACCCGTTTTAGGGATCCCTCTAAATAAAGAGACCCGTTTTAGGGATCCCTCTAAGTAAAGGGACCCGTTTTAGGGATCCCTCTAAATAAGGGACCCGTTTTAGGGATCCCTCTAAATAAAGGGACCCGTTTTAGGGATCCCTCTAAATAAAGGGACCCGTTTTAGGGATCCCTCTAAGTAAAGAGACCCGTTTTAGGGATCCCTCTAAATCAGAGATCCATGTTTATGAATCTCATTCAACAAGGGAGGCCATTGGGGGACCCCTTCATGGAAAGAAGGAAGGCCACAAAGGAATGGATCCCCCTGGGGGGCCCTCCCAAGCCGGGACCCCTTCTTCGGCACCCGCGTCCCACCGCCCCTCTACCCTGCCCCCCCTCTGCGCCTGAGCCCCTCAAGGGGGGGTGCAGGGAGGGGGTGGGGGTCTCCGCGCGTGCCATTGGCCTCCCCCTACCTGCCAGCAGCATCGCCCGGGCCACGGCGCTCGCCATGCGCCCCGCGCCGATGAACCCCACGCGCAGCTCCCGCAGCGGCGCCTCCATGGCTCTTCTGCCGGCTCCGCTCCCCCCGACGCCGCGGAGGCCCCTGCTTTGGCACCGGCCACGCCCCTCGACCCCGCCCCTCCGACGTGCCCGACGGCCAATCCCCGCTCGGCTCCGCTCGGGAGCCTCGCTCTGAGGGGGAGGGCGGATCCGCCACGCCTCTTTTCGGAGGCGCCGCGGCGATGGGCTAAACCCGCGTGACGTCACCCGGCGGGTTTTTTAAAAAGCCACCCACGGGGGGGGGGGAGGGCTTCGCTCGGCGTTGGGCGCGAGGTTCGTCTGTGGGCAATTGGAGGGTCGGCCGGTAGGTTCCGGGTGCGTCGCCTTGCTTGGGCCCCGCTCTCCGAGGAGGTTTTGTTTTCCCTTTGCCACCTGCCCGACGTTTGGCTCGTTTGGCTGAGCCGAGCTCTGCTGGTCTGTGGATGGGGGACCACGAGGAGATCTAACGGTTAAAAGCATTGAAGGAAAAGGGAATGGCAGTTTGCACAAGCCAGTCTCCGGTGTGGCCTTTAGGACAAGAAGGGCCTCCAAACTTGGCTACTTTAAGACTGCTGGACTTCCACTCCCAGAATTCTCCAGCCAGCATGGTTGGTCTATGGATGGAGCACCACAAGGAGATATATGGTTAAAAAAGATTTTGGGGAAAGGTTGCAAAAGCAAGTCTCAGGTGTGGCCTTAGGACAAAAATCTCCAAACTTGGCACCTTTAAGACTTGTGGACTTCAACTGTGCTGGCTGGAGGATTCTGGGAGTTGAAGTCCACAAGTCTTAAAGGTGCCAAGTTTGGGGACCTCTGCGAAGTCAGCAAGAGCAAGTAAGGCAGCTTTTCAGGTTTTTTTTTTTTTCCCAAAGGGGCNTTTCAGGTTTTTTTTTTTTCCCCAAAGGGGCTTTTTCAAGAGGCAACCGGACTTCCTAAAAACTGGGGGTGGGGACCACCTTTGGGGGCCTAACCTGGGATGATTAAGAATCTCCTTTTCAGTTTTCCTTGCTTAGAATGAGCAGTAGACTTACCTCCAAAATGAGCATTTGCCCCATGAAGTTGTGGGTGCTCTAATGCTGGAAACTTTTAAGAAAAGATTGGATCACCATTTGTCTGAAACGGTATAGCGTTTCCTGCCTGAGCAGCAGGTTGGACTAGAAGATCTCTGAGGTCCCTTCCAAGTCTATTCTGATTGATTTGAACTACTGTCTGGAATGATATAGGGTCTCCTGCCTGGCGGGGTTTGACTAGAAGACCTCTCGGGTCCCTTCCACTCCATTCTTCTGTTCTAGAAGCGGGCTTAAGGTTTCAAAGAAGACAGCATGGAATGTAAGAAGCTGATGTATGACAATACAACACAAATGAGGATCTTTGGCTGTTAAAGACCTTTGTTAAAGAAAGGCGTCCTTGTATGTTTTAAAATGCAAAGCAATAATTACTATATTGCTTATTACCAGGAGTTCTTAAAAACTGGCTTAGGGAAAATGTTAGCAATGCAAAAAAGGAAGTGAGTTTTTTTTTCTAACAAAAGTTTGGAATATCTTTCCCGATTCAATTCTTTTAGCCACTTATTTCCACAGTTTTCATTCTAAATTAACTTCTGTGCACCTAACTTCCTTTTTGAAGAGATCCCTAAGAGGCCATGCGTAATTGCATGAATGCACCTACTGTGCCTGCTACGGTTTCTTGTTCTTATTTTGCTTGTTCAAACTTGTAATATATAAATAAAAGCTGCTCAGGAAATCTGAATGTGATTCCAACAGGCAGCAAAGGAGACTGGAGTTCTTAAAACCTTCTTAAAGTAGAGCTTCTGTGCTCCATGGCAGTCTATCTTGGAATGCTAATTGATGGGGGCAAGTGGGGCAGATTGTTCCCTTTAAGGTAGGGGTGTCCCACCTTGATCGTTTTAAGACTGTGGACTTTTAATAATAATACAGTTTAATTACCTAATCCTAAATTCCCATCTATTAATATATTAATAGTGTTTTAAAGTATATTGTGAATTTAACACATTGACTAGAAATTGTGTGGGATTTTGAGATACACTCCCAGGATTGATTAAATATTAATATTTGGCATTATTAGTAATCCTATAGATTTGGAATATTGAAGTCATGGTGGAATAATGAGTAATTCTTTAAAAATATTAAGTAATAGTATTTAGGGAATTACAAATATAGGGCGCAAAGAAATGTTTACGTTTCAATGAATTAATGGAAAAATGATAAATGGATTATGAAAAGAGACTAGCATTGTTGAAGTTGGAAGATACTTATTTGTATTATAGAACAGAATTCTTTATTGGCCAAGTGTGATTGGACACACAAGGAATCTGTCTTGGTGCAAATGTTCTCAGTGTACATGGAAGAAAAGATCCATTCGTCAAGAGTCAAAAATCATCAGGTACAACACTTAACAATAGTCATAGGATGCAATAAGCATCGAATCATACTAGGAAACAGTCAATATAGATCGTAAGGATACAAGCGATAAAGTTACAGTCATAAGTGGGAGGGGATGGGTGATAAGGAGTGATGAGAAGATGAATAGTAATGCAGTCTTTGTAAACGGTTGGACGGTTTTGAGGGGATTCTTTGTTTAGCAGAGGGATGGCATTGAGGAAAAAACTGCCCATGTGTCTCGTTGTCCTGGTGCGCAGGGCTCTACAGCGTCGTTTTGAGCGTAGGAGTGGAAATACGTTATGTCCGGGATGTGAGGGGTCTGTAGATATTTCCACAGCCCTCTTTTTGACTCATGCAGTATACAGGTCCTCCATGGAAGGCAGGTTGGTTGTAATTGTACTTTCTGCAGTCCTAATTACTCTCTGGAGTTTGTGTCTGTCTTGTTGGGTTGCAGAACCAAACCAGACCGTTACAGAGGTGCAAATGACAAGACTCCATCATTCCTCTGTAGAACTGGATCAGCAGCTCCTTGGGCAGCTTCCTGAGTTGGCGCAGAAAAAGAACATGCTTTTTCGTTGTGCTTTTTTGATGACGTTTTTGATGTTAGGGGTCCATTTTAGGTCATGTGATATGATAGAACCTAGAAATTTGAAGGTCTCTACTTATTATTGTTACTGTTGTTTAAAAAAGACTTGACCCAGTCAACACACTGTCCACAAAATATGTATGTTTAGATTGAAAAATAAAAAAAAATTCTGGACTTCAACTCCCAGAGTTCCCCATCCAGTTCCCATGGGAACTCTGGGAGTTGAAGTCCACAAGTCTTCGTGTCACCAAGGTGTATTCAGGTCACCATCCTTGCTTCAGGGTGTATTTGTGGATCTTCTGTAATCAAGTAGGTTCTCCAACTACTGGCGGGGGAGGCGGGGGGGGGAATCTCCCAGGCAGATCTCCCTGCATTGCATNGTTCTCCAACTACTGGCGGGGGAGGCGGGGGGGGGGAATCTCCCAGGTAGATCTCCCTGCATTGCATCACAATTTCTTTTGCAGGTTGTCAGATTGAATCATCTGCTATGAAGTCTCGAGATCTGTTGATGGGAACTGCAGCTTGACTAAGTTGGTGGAGAACTTTGTTTTTTTATTATTATTATTTCTTAAATTTATAATTTTTTAAAAAATATGAAACAGCAATGAGGTCCCTGTGGGATATCTCTTCCGTTAACCCGTGAAGTGGAGGTGTGTTTGTTTTGGGGCAACAAATTGTATGGAGCAATGCAATTTTTTTCTTTCTTTCTTTCTTTTTTCCCTGCTGGAAAGAGAAAGGGATGTGCCGACGGTTTGAAGAAGGGATTTTAAAATGGACTGAATCAGGAGGGATGGTAAAATGAACTGCATTGATTAGAGATAATGGACTATTAGACAGTTTTGTAAGAGGCTGGAAATTGTTTGTGGACTTTCTACACATTAAATACAATACCAGATGGTTCACAGAGGGATTGGAAGATTAGTGTTAATGTTTTGCTTTAAACTGTTGAACTAATGAAACTGTGCAAGAAAATAACCAAGCTTAGACAGCACCAAGGACCTCATAGGCCTCCTCCTCCTCTTCCTCTTCTTTCTCCTCCTCCTCCCTTCTAGTAATGATGTTACCTACTACGGATATGAAATGTCTGCAAGAAAATCACCAAGCTCAGAGAGCACCAAGGACTCTATAGTCCTTTTCCTTTCCTTTCCTTTCCTTTCCTTTCCTTTCCTTTCCTTTCCTTTCCTTTCCTTTCCTTTCCTTTCCTTTCCTTCCCTTCCCTTCCCTTCCCTTCCCTTCCTTTCCTTTTCTTCCTCTCCTCTGCAAAACACACTGCCTGCCAGCACTGATGATGTTACCTAGCTGGGTCATGAAACTTCTGCAAGAAAATCACCAAGCTCAGAGAGCATCAAGGACCCCACAGTCCTCCTCCTCTTCTTCCCTCTCCTCTTCTTCTCTATTCCATAAACATCTCTTCCTTCTAGCACTGATGGTGTTACCTAGTTGGGTAATGAAACGTCTGCAAAGCAATCACCAAGCTCAGAGAGCACCAAGGATCCCAGAGTTCAATCCTCAGCTACGAATACTCTCTTTTATGGGTACAAAATGCTTTTTTATTTTTTCTTTACTTGCAGGCACCTTCGGAAGATGCTGCCCGTTCATAGCTGGGCCCTCGTTTTCCCTCTCCTCCTGCTTCTGGTCGTTGCCCCCTCCTCTGGGTTTTTCGGCTGGCTCACCCAAAAGGCCTCCCCAACTCCCACTCCCAATCCTGAGCCCGCAGCTGCTGCTCTAGATCCAGCCAGCCTCGCAAAAGTGCCTTTTGAGATGGATACGGCTGATGAGCACTTCCTCGCTGAAGCTCAAGCAGCGGATCGGTCCCTTCTGGATTCCTGCCATCACAAGGTCTCTGGCGCTTTGTAGACGTGGGTGTCTGTGTGTGTGTGTGTGTGTGTGTGTGTGTGTACAGGCAGTCCTCGACTTACAACAGTTTGTCTAATGACCAATACTACAACACTGAAAAAATAACCATTGGTCTGAAATGGTATATAGCATTTCCTGCCTGAGCAGGGTGTTGGACTAGAAGACCTCCAAGGTCCCTTCTAACCCTATTCTATTCTATTCCTATTCTATTCTTTTCTTATTCTAGTCTAGTCTAAGCAATTCTTTTGTATTCTTTTGTATTTCTATTCCTATTCTTATTCTACTCCAATTCTAATCTACTCTTTTCTTATTGTAGCCTAGTTTAATCAATTCTTTTGCATTTTTATTGTATTCCTATTCTTATTCTATTCCTATTCTAATCTACTCTTTTTTTATTCTAGTGTAATCAATTCTTTTGTATTATTATTCTATTCCTATTCTTATTCTACTCCTATTCTAATCTACTCTTTTCTTATTGTAGCCTAGTTTAATCAATTCTTTTGTGTTTTTATTCTATTCCTATTCTTATTCTGTTCATATTCTAATCTACTCTTTTCTTATTCTAGTTTAGTCTAATCAATTCTTTTGTACTCTTTTCTATTTCTATTTCTATTCTATTCCTATTCTTATTCTATTTTATTCCTATTCTTATTCTGTTCCAATTCTATTCCATTCTTTTCTTATTCTAGTTTAATCTAATCAATTTTTTTGTATTCTTTTGTATTCTAAAAATGACTTATGACTGGTTCTCACACTAACAATGTCATCCCTATGAACACATGATCAGAATTCAGACGCTTGGCAAATGACTCATATTTATGACAGCCGCAGCCTCCCCTGGTCACCTGATCCCCTTTTTGCAACCTTTTGACAAACAAAGGGCATGGGGAAGGCAGATTCCCTTAACAACCGTGTGACTGACTTAACAACTGCACTGATTCACTGAACAACCAAGGCAAGAAAGGTTGTAAAATGGGACAAAACTAATTTAAGCAATGCCTCCCTTAGCAATGGAAGGACTACCTCTCCCTTTTCTCCTTTGCAGCTGTTCCCCCCATCGCATTTGTTCAGGTATTGGGATTTAAGAGCTGGCCAGATATAAATCTGATGCAGTGTAAAGCTGATGTAATATAAGGCTGATGCAATGAAGATGAATTGGCATAGCATGGGTATTGCCCTTTTAAGATGAAGAATGGGTTCACAGTTTTTACCTCTTTAAGAGGTATCTGTCTATAGGCAGTCATTAGAGGCCATGTTTCTCTCTCCTTGTGTCCTGTCTTCATTGTAGAGTTCTCCATGCAGAGTTAAGAAGATTGATTGATTGTCAGGTATTTGCCTACCACATATATTTCTGTATATGTGTTGTATATAACCACTGTTAAATGTCTAAATCTCTGTGTGCTGTGTTTTGCTCCTGGGTTGCTCTGACACCGTTGGCCAATGCACCCATGAATTGATGGTGTTTGGGGGGGTGCTTTTTCTTGTCCTTTCCTGATCCAGGTCATTTCACAACTACGCTCAACCTGCACCGATCTCACGGAAGAGGAACTGGCCAAGCTGGGAGTGGCGCTCTTCAACTGCCAGGCCAGTGCCGAAGGTCGGAGGATTTACCTATGCACTGAGGACATGGTATGTAGGCATACTTGGGCACCCTCGAGCAATGTTTCAGGCACCTTGGCCAGTGGCTGGAAGACTGCTCCGGCACCGGTTCCATTTCAGGTTGAAATTCTTGTTTTAATTTCCATGAAAAAGACTAGAGCAGTAGAGTTAGTGGTCTGAATGCAGTATTGCAGGTTAATCCTGCCGACTGTTAGCAGTTTGATCCTGACTGGCTCAAGGTTGACTCAGCCCTCCATCCTTCCAAGGTTAGTAAAATAAAGTTAGCAGAGTTGGCTAAATTGACTGCTTTGTGTTCTGACCTAGG
Organism: Laticauda laticaudata; assembly: GCA_004320025.1. Classification (NCBI taxonomy): domain Eukaryota; kingdom Metazoa; phylum Chordata; class Lepidosauria; order Squamata; family Elapidae; genus Laticauda; species Laticauda laticaudata. The sequence continues at coordinate 12,036 of BHFT01003814.1, read as the reverse complement.
CTTCACCAAAATCATGAAGCCAACTCCTCATCCCAATAAAACCCTTGTTATTAAGGTTAAAGTGAATTCCTCTATAGGAAAGTCCTGGCAAACAGTCTTTCATGAGATTTCACAACTACAGACCTTGATCAGGCTTGGAGAATTGCCAGGCCGTTATCTTCCAAACGCCATGCTATGGCAGAAATTACTTGGCAAGAAGTCAGGAACAGATCTTCACCCAAATGAACTAATTGTCTCCTGCAAAGCCCCACTCCCCTTTCACTCCTCTTTATTCCCTATGAGAGGGGCCATTCACCGTCCACCTGTGCCTTTATTCCCAAGTTGACCCTTGTTCCTCAGCTGTTCCCTTCTCCTGGCAGCTCTGTGCATGCGCACATCGGGAACAGGCTCCAGCTGTTCTTCTGCCCCACTGATCTCCAACTCCAAAGGCAGCTGGTAACTGCCGGACGGCTCTGGCCCCATCTCTGCCTCCAACACAGAGTCCTCGTCCGAGCCTTCCCTAGACTCCAGGACTGGCCCATGTTCCTCCCCAATCTCCCACTGTCCAGATCTTGCTGCCAGCTCCACTGACCACTGGTGGCAACTACACTTTGATCAAAGAAAAAAAAAAATTCTTCCTGGAAACCACTCTGGACTTGTGCTTGAGGTGGGGGAAGAAATGAAACTTTGACTTTGTTTTTTACCAATTAGATAGACTTCTTATTACAAAAAAGGCTAGTTTTAAACTATTATGTAAAAGAAAACATTGTGGCTTGATGTTAATGCCTTATTCTAATGCACCAAAAGGAGTCAAAATCAATGCCTTTTTTTTCTTTTTCTCTTTTTCACACTCTTCCCTTCCCCATTTTTCCTACTATTTACTTTTGTTTGTTCTTTGCATGCCTACAACATAAACTAATAGAAAATTGTTAATCACAATGCCGGATTCTCAATGCATCTCTTTCCTGCATTTCCTTTCCTAGCTGTACCTGACCACACTTGTAAGTCAATCATAAGCTTCCTCCACAGACAGGAAGCAGCAGGTGAAGGTAGGCAGAATCACATCAGATACCTGTACAATTTACACAGGTGCCCTCTACGGCTGTGTGGCTCTCTCCTCTTCTCCCTAGACACCAATGACTGCATCTCAAAGGATCCCTCTGTTAAAGTACTGAAGTTTGCAGATGATACAACTCTGATTGTCTCATTTGAGACAACCATGAATCTGCATACAGACAGGAATTGAACAACTAACCTTGTGGTGCAACCAGAACAATCTTGAACTAAATACACTCAAAACTATAGAAATGGTGGTAGATTTTAGGAGAAACCCTCCTATACGTCCACCTCTTACAATACTAGACAACACAGTATCAACAGTGGAGACCTTCAAACTTCTAGGTTCTATCATATCACAAGACCTAAAATGGATACCTAGCATCAAAAGGTCATCAAAAAAAGCACTACAAAGAATGTTCTTTCTGTGCCAACTCAGGAAGCTCAAACTGCCCAAAAGGAGCTGCTGATCCAGTTCAACAGGAGAATGATGGAGTCCGTCATCTGCCTGGTTTGGTTCTGCAACCCAGCAGGACAGACACAGACTCCAGAGGGTAATTCGGACTGCAGAAAAAAACTATGGCTAGCAACCTGCCTTCCATGGAGGACCTGTATATTGCACGAGTCAAAAGAGGGCTGTGAAAATATTTACAGACCCCTCACATCCTGTATATTAAACTGTTTCAACTCCTTCCCTCAAAACGATTGCTATAGAGCCGTGCGCACAGAACAACTACACATAGGACAGTTTTCCCCCAAACGCCATCACTCTGCTAAACAAAGAACACTGTCAACTTATTTACTAAGACTGTCTTACTATTATTCCTCTCATCCTTCCTAGTACCTATCACTTCCCACTTATGACAATAAGTGTGTTGTTTGTATCTTTACAATTTATATTGTTTTGTTTCCTAGAATGATTTGATTGCTTATTTAGTAAACCTATGACTATCACTAAGTATTGTATCTTATGATTCTTGATGAATGTATTTTATTTTTTCTTTATGGACACTGAGAGCATTTGCACACAAAGACAAATTCCTTGTATGTCCAATCACACTTGGCCAATAAAGAATTCTATTCTATTCTATTCCATTCCATTCCATTCCATTCCAATCCCATCCAATTTCTATTCTATTCTAATTTCTATTCCAATTTCTATTCTATTCCATGCATTCCATTCTCCCTATCCTTCATTTATAGTGAGAGTATTTGCACCAAGACAAATTCCTTGTGTGTTCAATTACACTTGGCCAATAAAGAATTCTGTTCTATTCCATTCCACTCCACTCCATTCTATTCCATTCCATATTTTCTATTCTATTTGAATCTATTCTATTCCATATTTTACTTTGTTTTATTTTATTTTATTTTATTTTATTTTATTTTCTGTTCTGTTCTTTATTCCAATATTCCATTCTACTCTACTCTATTCCACTCCACTACATTCCATTACGTTCATATTTTTTATTCCATTACATTCCATATTTTCTATTCCATTCTATTCCATTCCATCCCAATTTCTATTCTTTTCTAAAAGGCCCTGGCGGAGTGCACAGCCGGGATGGATCCGGATACCTGGAACGCTTATCACATCGTCAGCAACCGAGCCCGGGCCGTCTGCTACGCCACCCGCCAGATGCAGTTCAAGCGCCGGGCGGAGCATACAGTGAACACCCTGGTCTCCACCGCAGTCGGCCAGCTAGAGGCGATGAAAACGCTCAAGGTTCGGATTGGACCAACTGTTGTGTTCCTCAGTTTTGGTCTGGAGATGTGTGTGTGTGTGTGTGTGTGTGTGTGCATGTGCTGGGGTGAATGTCGAAACTGGCGGTGTTCAATTTCACAACATAAGTGCTTTTTTTTTTTTCAACTGGACTTTCTTGTTTTTCTTTTTGAAGACGTTTCACTTCTTATCTGNTTTTTTTTTTTTCAACTGGACTTTCTTGTTTTTCTTTTTGAAGACGTTTCACTTCTTATCTGAGAAGCTTCTTCAGCTCTGACTGGATGACAGGGAATGGAAGGATTTGTATTCCTTGAAGACAAAGCTGGTCATTTGCATTCTTTTAGCAAGCCGTTGAGGCCGCCTGGAGGTTTATCTGGGTCCTCAGGATCACCTGAGTAGTGCAAATGGTTCCTGTGGTCTGCAATTACTAAAGAACTAGGAACACTACTCAGCTGACCCTGAGAGAACACAGATAAACCTCCAAGTGGCCTCAACTACTCTCTAAAAGGATGCAAATGACCAGCTGCCTGCAAGGAGTATAAATCCTTCCATTCCCCACCATCCAATCAGAGCTGAAGAAGCTTCTCAGATGAGAAGCGAAATGTCTTCAAAGAAAAAAACAAGAAAGTCAGTTGCCTCCTGAAAAAAACTCTTTTGGGACAACCATGACCTGGATAACTGAGAATCTCTACAGACTTTTATTCCAAGCTAACGTTGAGTTTTCTGGGCAGCCTTTACCAGCCCAGGTTCGAGACCCGAGCTCCATGCAAGCGGGCGAGCTCCCATTTGTTGCCTCAGCTCCTGCCCATCTAGCAGTTCGAAAGCATGCAAATGTGCGTAGATAAATAGGTACCACTTCGGTGGGAAGGGAAGAGTGTTGGTGCAACATGGGAGGGAGCAACATGGCTTACGGGAGAGAAAAGGGCCCTTATCCCTTTCATTAGTTGCAGCTGGGAGAACAGGATATAAAAGGGACATTTGCACACGACCCCTTGCTGGAAGCAAAGCGTGCATTATCTTGGTCGAGTCTTATCTGCGTTTTGGCGTCCTCCCAACTCTGGTTGCTGCGTTATCTTGTGCAAGTCTGCAATTTATCATCCTGGCCTGCCGTGTTAATTACTTCAGTGTGGTTTGTGTTGTTTTTTTTTTAATTTCTAATTATCTTTACTTTGGGTTCGGACTGCATTTACTCCATTTGTAGACTGTTTTTGGAAGAGTTTGATAATCCAGCCAAGGATAATTGGACATTGACACCCAAGTTGGAGGCATTAAAGGGAATTTATTCCACTTTTGTGACTTTTTTATTTTTGTGTCATGCCCTGGGTCATTACCCTTGTCCTGATGGGTTTATTCTATGTTATACCATGCGATTGTGAGTTGGCTGTTTTGTTTCTCCAATGTACAGATCTGCGCATAGCTTGCTGCACTGTACTGCTCATACCACATTGCTCAGTTTGTGTCTGGGTGTTTTATCCCTGGGATGGACAAGTTGCTGGCTTAGTGTATTCTTGGGTTTGAAATTTGCACGTGTGTTGTGTCAGATGAAGATCCTCCTGAGCTTTTCCGGTATTCCAGCAACTTATGGAATGACAAGAAAGTCCAGTTGCGTCTTGAAAAGAAAAAAAAAAAANTCAGATGAAGATCCTCCTGAGCTTTTCCGGTATTCCAGCAACTTATGGAATGACAAGAAAGTCCAGTTGCGTCTTGAAAAGAAAAAAAAAAAAGCACCTTTGGGACAACCATGACTGAGAATCTCCACAGTCAATTTCACAACGATTTCAAAATATGTACAGGTAGTCCTCGACTTACGACCACAATTGAGCCCATTATTTCTGCCGTTAAGTGGGACATTTCTTAAGTGAGTTTTATTGCATTTTATGTCATGTCACTGCAGTGGATAAGTTAGTAACCCGGTTGTTAGGTGAATCTGGCTTCCTCGCTGACTTCGCTGGTCAGAAGGTCGCAAAAGGAGATCACATGACCCATGGAATACTGCAATCGCCATAAATATGAGTCAGTCCCCAAGCGTTGGTTGCCAAGCATCCAAATGTTGGTCACGTGACCATAGGGATGCTGCCAAGGTTGTAATTGTGGGGAAAAAAAAAACCACCACGTACAATTTCCTGTTGGAATCTGATTCGGAGGGGGAGGCCGAGCAGCTGACAGGGAGGGGGAGTGTGGCTCCGTTGGCTGTGGAAGAAATTGGGGAAGGGCAAAATCTGGCTGGGCAGAGCAGGAGAGAGGTAGAACAAGGAAGAGGGAGTTCAGAGGAAGACCCAGGCCCAACCCCTCTTCATCCTAGGGCACGCAGGGAGGAAGGGAGAAGGGAGCAACGTGAGTTCCATGGCTTACAGGGGAGGAAAGGGCCCTGATTCCCTTCATTAGCTGCAGCTGGGAACTCAGTGTTTAAAAAGGGAAGCTGCATGCAGCAAAGTTGCTGGAAGCAAACCATGAGTTATCTTTTTTTTGTCGAGGCTTATCTGGGTTCCTGGCGTCTTCCCAACTCTGTGTGTTTTGCTGGCCTTTCATGTCTGCAATTCCTTCCCCTGTCCCATCCAGTTAATTGCTACAGCGTGGTTTGTGTGGATTTTTAGTTACAGTTTCTATGTACTTTGTTTTTGGACTGAATTTCCTCCACTTAAAGACTGTTTCTGGGAGAGTTTTTTTCTCCAGCTGAAGGTAACTGGACATTGGGGGCAAAGTTGGAGGTATTAAAGGGACTTTTCTAACTTATGTGACTGTGTTGCCTTTGTGCCACGACCTGGGTCGTTACAGATGCTAAGGAATTCTACTCCCCCTCCCCACCTGAAAAGAAATATCTTCCAAATGCAAAACACAAGCAGAGGAGAGGAGTGTCATTTTCAGTTTCCCAGCCCCAAGTAGCTTTAGTACAGAACAGTTGAGCTAAGCCACGCCCAGGCTCCTTGCTGTCTCCTTGCTCACACAGCAAATACTCTTTCAGTTTCCAAACAGCCCTAAACTCTCTCACACACTGACAGGACGCTAGCCAGATGAATACCTATGGATGCTGGTAGGCAGAGGTGGAATTTCCTTTCTCCTTATTTTCCTCCCCAAAAACTAAACCA